>PVIH01009062.1:0-85400 GCA_004025045.1 Sigmodon hispidus | reverse complement strand
ACTGAAGCACAGTAAAGATCCAAAATTTAATTCACTAGGGAGAAATATGAGTCATGTATCAATAACAGTGTCACCTTAGAACACATCAGAATAGGTCAAGATGTGTTGGGGAACCTGGGTTGTCCATATACAAAGCAATAAAACTAGATGGTTGTCGCTACAATACAAAGAAATTAACTCTGTGAATGACAAAGAAGACACAGAGTTGGGTGGGTAGGGATGGGGCAGATATGTGGGGAGATGAAGGAGGGGTGAATATGATCAAATGCATTGTATACAACTCTCAAAAAAAGGAAATATTAAAAAGATTGCTCACCCAGAGAAAACACAGACACACACAAAATAGAAGATCCCAAACTATTAAATTTCTTAGAGAAAACATAGTAGACACTTAAGATAATGGTGTTGGTAGAGTTTTATTTATTTAAACCCACCCAAACTATGGGGGAAGCAGTTAAGGCTACCTACAAATCTCTCCCTCAATTTCTTCAAAACAAATTGCTACATCTCTAAAGCAGACAAAATCTCTTCCCCCCTCACTGCCATCTCCAATGGATCACATGTATCTTCCCTTTCCAAAGTCTCTCTCCACATTAATTGTTTTATCCTAACTTCCAATTCTAGCAGGAACTTCTTAGAAACCCGCAGACAACACTGCCCAGGAATACAGGTAGACTATTGTAGATTTTGTGTATCCCTCCTCTCCTTCAAATCCAGTGATGAGACTTATGCACATCTCTGCAAGAGACCATCTGCTGAGGCCTTCCCATCCCATCCCCGGTTCCTACTGACCTCAACACAGATTTCCCTCTTCATTCCCTCTTCCTTCTGGATGCTTTATCACAGCCCCCAACTATAACAGGTATGCCCTGAGAACATACAGACCACTCTGAACAAGGAATCAAATAGGCTCAAGTAGATCTTCATCTCTCCCTCCATCCCTCCAAGTCTAATCCTCCAAACTCATCCCCAGCTCTACAGCAGACCTGCAGTGGTCTCTCTTCACTTTCCTGCCCCATCCCCAGGGAAAAAAGCAGATCCTGATGAACACCCTGCTTTCCCCTTGCCTAAGAACTCTCTCGGCCCCACTTCCTAGTGCATCCTCACTACTAAGTTAGCCTCCAATACGGAGAAACACATTTTACCTGACAGGAACAGGAGCCACAACCATCAGGATCCCGGAATTTCCAACTAGGCAGCACACAGATACCTCACCTTCCTAAGAATCAGAAAGGGCAACAGAAACCAATGAACAAAACACCTATCCAACAAATTCAAGACCAGATATAAGCACCTAAAATTACAATCTTTCTAAACCCAGATGCCTAGATGTCACCATAAAAACCACAATCAATTACAGCTAGGAAATAAGAAAGCCCAAAATAAAAAAATCTGGAAATGAAAAGTTTAGGAAATTAAACAAGAATCTATGAGACAGACCTCACAAATAGAATACAAGAGCTAGAAGAGATACTCTCAGGCTCTGAAAATATAAATAAAAGAAACAAATGGTCAGTGAAAATGATAAATCTAAAAAAAAAAAAAAAAAAAAAAAATTCCTGGCACAAAACATGCAGGAAATCTGGGACACTGTGAAAAGACCAAATCTATGAATAACAGAGATAGAGGAAGGAGAAGAAGCCAAAGTCAAAGATCCAGAAAATATTTTAACAAAATCATAAAAGAAAATTTTCCTAGCCTAAAGAAGATGTCTCTCAAAGTATTAGAAGCATACACAACACTAAATAGATTGAACCAGAAAAGACAGTCCCCTTGCCACATAACAATCAAAATACTAAACAAACACAACAAGAAAAAATTTAAAATTGCAAAGGAAACATATCAAGTAACATATAAAGACAGACTTATTAGAACAACACTTGACTTCTCAAAGGAGGCTTTAAAAGTCAGAGGGGCCGAAACAGATGGATGCTCTTCAGACACTAAAGTCCCAACCACTTTATACAGCAAAATTTTCAATCACAATTGATGGGAAAATAAGACATTTTATGATAAAAACTAAGTTTAAGCAATATATATCGACAAACTCAGCCTTACAGAAGGCCCTAGGAAAAAACCTTCAGTCTAAAGAAGTTAACGAAATCTAGGAAAATACAAAAAATAAATAACCTAAGACTAACAAATCAAGAGAAGGAACACGCACACACACTCAACTGTACATACACCATGACAATGAAATAACAGAAATCCACAAACACTCCTCATTAATATTTGTCAACAACTATGATCTCAATTCTCTAATAAACAGACACAGAGCAGCAGGATGGGTACAAAAATAGTATCCAAGCATCCTTCTCCTGGACCCAAAACACACTTTAGCATCAAGAACAGACATCACCTTTGGATAAAAGGATTGACAAACATATTCTAAGCAGATGAATCCACAAAGAAAGCTGGTATAGCCATTTTAATATCTGACAAAAATAGACTTAAGACCAAACTAATAAAAAGATATAGGGAAGATCACTACACACTCATCAAAGGAAAAATGACATTGCAACACATAGCATCTATGCACCACACAAAAGGGCACCTAAATTTATGAAAGAAATACTAACACAGCTTAAACAACATACTGACTCTCAAATCTACAGTGGGAGACTTCAATGGCCTGCTCTCACCAATAGACAGGTCCTCCAGACAAAAACTAGACAGAAATGCTGAAGCTAACTAACATTATAAAGCAAATAGACCAATATATTTACAGAGCATTTCACACAAATACAAAAGAATATACATTTTTATTCAGCACCTCATGGAATTTTTTCCGAAACTGACCACATGGACACAAAGTAAATCTCAACAGAAAAACAGAAATTGAAATAACATCCTGCATCCTGTCTGACCCCACAAATTAAAGCTAGATTTCAACAACAATAGAAGCAACTGAAAGCTTACATACTCTTTGAAACTGAAGAACTCACTACTGAATGAAAAATAAATCAATACAATTTTTTTTAAAAAATAAATATTTTCTATATTTGAATGAAAATATGTAATATACCCAAACTGACAGAACAAAGGCAGTTCTAAGGGGAAACTCATAACTCTAAGTGTCTACATAAGAAAATTGGAGATACCCCATATACTTTACAGCATTTAAAAGCTCTATATATTTTAGAGATCAGTCCTCTGTCAATTGTAGGATAGGTAAAAATCTTTTCCCATTCTGTAGCCTGTCATTTTGTCTTATTGACTGTGTCCTTGGCTTTACAGAAGCTTCTCAGTTTCAGGAGGTCTCACTTATTGATTGTTGATCTTAGTGTCTGTGCCATTGGTGTTACATTTAGGAAGTGGTCATCTGTGCCAATTTGTTGGAGGTTATTTCCCACTTTCTTTTCTATCATTTTAGTGTAGCTGGGTTTATGTTGAGGGTTTTGATCCACTTGGATTTGAGTTTTGTGCAAGGTTTGGATCTATTTGCAATTTTCTACACACTACCATCCAGTTAAGCCAATACCATTTGATGAATATACTATCTTTCTTCCACTGACTATTTTTGGGCTCTTTGTCAGAAATGAGGTGTTCATAGGTGTGTGGGTGAATGTCAGGGTCTTCAATTTGATTCCATAGATCCATAAATCTGTTTTTAAGCCAGTACCAAGCTATTTTTATTACTATAGCTCTATAGTATAATTTGAAGTCAGAGAAAGTGATGCCTCCTAAGGTTCTTTTTGAAAATTTGTTGGGTAAACTTGGCTTTCCTCTTATTCCAAATGAAATTGAGTATTGTTCTTTCCAGTTCTATAAAAAATTGTGTCCGGATTTTGATGGGATGTGCACTGAATCTGTGGATTGCTTTTGATAAGATTGCCATTTTTACTATGTTGATCCTACCTATCCAGGAACATGGGAGAGCTTTCCATTTTTCTGATATCTTCTCAATTTCTTTCTTCAGAGATTTAAAGTTTTTGTCAAACAGATCTGATACTTCTTTGGTTATAGTTACACTGAAGTATTTAATGCTATTTGCAGCTACTTTAAAAGGTGATATTTCTCTTCTTTTTCAGCCCTTTTATCTTTAGTGTATAGGAGGGCTACTGATTTCTTTGAGTTAATTTTGTATCCTGCTACATTGCTGAAGGTGTTTATCAGCTGTAGGAGTTCCCTGGTAGAATTTTGTGGGTTACTTATATATACAATCATATCATTTGCAAATAAAGATAGTTTCACTTTTTCTTTTCCAATTTGTATCCCCTTAATTTCCTTTTGTTCTCTAATTGCTTTAGCTAAAACTACAAGAACTATGTTGAATAGATAAGGGGAAAGGGAACAGCCTTGCCTACTTCCTGATTTTAGTGGGATTGCTTTGAGTTTTTCTCCATTTAGTTTGATGTTGACTGTTGGCTTCTTGTAAATTGCCTTTATTATATTTAGATATTTTCTCTGTATTCCTGATCTCACCAAAACTTTTATCATAAAGAAGTGTTGGATTTTGTCAAAGGCTTTTTCAGCATCTAAGGAGATGATCATTTGGTTTTTTCATTCAATATGTTTATATGATAGATGACATTTACAGTTTTCTGTATGTTGAACCATCCCTGCATTTCTGGGATGAAGCCTACTTGTTCATGGTGAATGACTTTTTATATATGTTGTTGTATTTGGCTTGCCAGAATTTTGTTGATAATTTTGCATCAATGTTCATAAGGGAAATAGGTCTGTAATTCTTTCTTTGTTACATCTTTAAGTGGTTTGGGTATCAGGGTTATTGTGGCCTCATAAAAAGAGTTTAGCAATATTCCTTCAGTTTCTACTGTATGGAACCATTTGAGGAGTCTTCTTTGAATGTCTGGAAGAACTGTGCACTGAAACCATCTGGGTCTGGGCTTTTTTTATTTCAGAGACTTTTAATGACAACTTCAATTTCCTTTGGTGTTATAGGACTGTTTAGATATTTAACTTGATCTTGATTTAATTTTGGTAAATGATACCTGTCCAGAAAGCTGTCTGTTTCTTGTAGGTTTTTCATTTTTGTGGAGTATAGATTTTCAAAGTATGACCTGAGAATTTTCTGGATTTCCTGAGAGTCTGTTGTTATGTCCCTCTTTATATCTTTGATTTTGTTGATTTGGACATTCTCTCTCTTCTTTTTGGTTAGTTTGGATAAGGATTTATCTATCTTGTTGACTCTCTCATAGAACCAAATCTTTGATTCACTGATTCTTTGTATTGTTCTTTTTGTTTCAATTGTATTGATTTCAGCTCTAAGTTTGATTATTTCCTGCCATCTACTCCTTTTAGCTGAATTTGCCTCTAATTATTCTAGGGCTTTCAGCTATCCTGATAGTTCTCTTGTGTGGGATTTCCCTAGTCTTTTCATGTAAACATCTAGTGCTATGAATTTTCCTCTTAAGACTGCTTTCATTGTATCCCATACGTTTGGATATGGCATGGGGTCATTTTCATTAAATTCTAGGAAGTTTTTGATTTCTGTTTTAATTTCTTCCTTGACCCAGAGGTGATTCAGTTGAGTGTTGTTTAGTTTCCATGAGTTGGTAGGCTTTCTGTGAATTTTGGTGTTGTTGAACTCTAACTTTAGACCATGGTGATCTGAAATGGTACGAGGAGTTATGCCCAATTTTTTTGTACCTGTTGATATTTACTTTATGACCTAGTATGTGGTCAACTTTAGAGAAAGTTCCATGGGCTGCCTAGAAATATGTATATTTATTTTAGTTTGGGTGGAGGGTTTGGTATATGTCTACTCAGTCCGTTTGGGTCATAACTTCTGCTAGATTCATTATTTATGTGTTGATTTTCTGTCTGGTTGACTTATCCAAGGTGAATGTGAATCTAAAGGGAGTATTGAAGTCTACCACTCTTAATGTGTCAGGTTTGATATGAAGTTTAAGCTTTAGTAGTGTTTCTTTTACATATGTCTGTGGCCTTGTGTTAGGGGCATAGATATTCAGGATTGAAACTTCATCGTGGTGGATTTTTTTCTGTGGTGAATAACTAGTGTCTTTCCTGGTCTCTTTTTATTGATTTTAGTTTAAAGTCTATTTTGTTAGATATTAGAATGGCTATATCAGCTTGTTTCTTAGGGTCATTAATGATTGGAAAGTCTTTTCCCAACCCTTTACTCTGAGCCTGTGTCTGTCTTTAAAGTTGAAATGTGTTTCTTGTATGCAGCAGAAGGATGGTTCCTGCTTTTGTATCCATCATGCTAGGGTGTGTCTTTTCATAGGTGAATTGAGTCCATTGATATTAAGAAATATCAATTGACCAATGATCAATATTTCCTGTCATTTTTGGTAGTAGCTTGTATTTCCTTTTCTTGGGGGGGGGCAGTTCTTCTGTGGAATTATCAATTGTTTGTGGTTACAAGTGTGCTTCTGGTTTCCTTAAGTTGGAGATTTTTCTCTAGGCCTTTTTGTAGGGTTGTATTTGTGGTTAGGTATTGTTTAAATCTGGTTATGTCATGAAATATTTTGTTTACTCCATCTATGTTGATTGATAGTTTTACTGAGTGTAGAAGCATAGGTTGGCATCCATGTACTTTTAGTGTCTGTATAATGACTGACCAGGATCATCTGGTTTTCATTGTTTCCATTGAATAGTTGGATGTTATTCTGATGAGTCTGTCTTTATAGATGATTCAGCTTTTTTCCTTTTTAGCTCTAAGTATTTTTCTTTGTTCTGTAGGCTTACTGGCTTGATTATTATATGACAAGTAGACTTTTTATGTGGGTCTAGTCTATTTGTTGTTCTGTAAGCTTCCTCTATTTTTATAGGCATTTCCTTCTTTAGGTTGGGGAAGTTTTCTTCTATGATTTTTGTTGAATATATTTTCTATGCCTCTGAGCACAAAAAGTTTGGTATTCTCCTTTTTTGATTCTAATTGTTCTCAGGTGTGGTCTTTTCTTGGTGTTCCAAATTTCCTGGACATTATGTGTTATGCCATTTTTGGGTTTCATGTTTTCTTTAACTGTTACCACTATTGAGTCTTCCACCCCACAGATTTTTTTTTCCATGTATTGGATTCTGTTGGTTATGCTTGAATCTTTGATTCTAGGTCTTTTTTTCAGATTTTTCTATTTCTAAGTTTGTCTCAGTTTGTATCTTCTTTATTGCTTCTATTTTAATTTTTAATTTCTCGTAAATTTCTTTTACCTGTTTGTTTTCTTTTCCTTGGTTTTCTTTATTTTTTTTTTTTTAGGAATTTGTTCATCTCTTTAATTAATATAAACCTCTGAATAAATATTTTATAATCTGCTGCAGGACTGAGTTTGTGGGAGAGCCTGTCCAGACCAAGGGCCCTGACATGTCAGAAAACTTGAGGCTACAAGCTTTTAAGAGTTTTTGCTTAGGAAAAACATTATATTTTGGAATAACTTTCAATACAACTAAGGAATGCCACTGACACATGGGACCTTGCTTCTAAGCCCCAGAATGAGTCAAAATCTACTTATGAGGCTACAGTGCCATGTCTAGGTAAAAGGAAAGCTGGTTTCTCTATGGTTCTTTTTTTTTAAATTATAGACATTTTAAAGCTGTGCAAATTCATGGAACTTAAGGTCATGCTATGATATAGGAATACAATGTGGATTAATGAATCAAGTTAACACACCAATCACCTCAAATCCTTAACAGTTTTGGTAGGAGAACATTTGAAATTTACTTTTGGAAATATGGAAATGTACAATCTCTTCTGATTAACTGTATTTACCATGCTGTGAAACAGAAGTTAAAGATATTTCTCCCCACTGAGCTTTTTGCCCTTAAATCATCTTCATCCCCTTTCCTAGCTCTCTCACTCTGTAATCGCCATTCTACCCTCTGTTTCTGTCAGTCTGATTATTTGAGACGCTACAAATGAGAGACAGGTTACAACGGTTGGCTCTCTGTGTCAAGCTTCTATGACTTACCAATAATATTCTGTACTTCCATCGACATTAAAACAAATGACAGGCTCTGTCTTTTTTATGGCTGACCAGTATTCTACAGCACATGCACATGTTTTCTTTATCCATTCATAGGACACTTATACTGATTTCATAAGCTGAGTGATGTGAACAAAACTCAGTCTGGTTTGAATTTGCTAATATCCGGAGATAAGTTTGTTTGATTACATGGTAATATGATATTGTTAATTTTGTATGTGCATGTACACACAGTTATGTATATCATTGTGTGTGTGTGTGTGTGTGTGTGTGTGTGTGTGTGTGTGTGTGTGTAAGTCAGAGGAAAATTGCTGATTTTGGTTCACTCATTCCTTCCACCATGTGAGTCTCAGGGATGGAATTCAAGTTACCCATTTTGGCAACAAGTATGTTTACCTGCTGAACCTTATTACTGGCCCATTAATCCAATTTTTAAGATATTGTTTGGTATGTAGTGCTGAAGACTGACACTATGACCTTGCTCATGTCAGAAAAGTCTGTGTCAAGGACTTACACTGTTACCTATAACTTTTAGTTTTAAGAACTCCATACAGTTACTCATCATAACTTTCCTGATTTGCATGCCTATCCACAGCACGCATGCCTTCCCCTTTCTCCACATCCTTCCCTATATTTATCCTTCACTTTTCAGCAATGACTTCACTGACTAGTGGGTATGACACATCTCATTGCAGCTTAAATTTACTTTTCACAGTTATTTCCAAAGAGCCATTGCTCACTCTCGGTCACTCTGGTATCTTTTTAAAGAAAAATATCTATTCATAGTCAAAAGCTTCTCTTCCCTCCTCTTCTTGCCTCTCTTCCCTCTTCTCTGCAGACAAACCATCTGAAGCCCTTATAGTTTTGTGGTAATGAATCCTTTAGTGGATATATACCTTGCCAATATTTTGTTCCAATTGCAGGCTGTCTCTGAGCAATTTCATTCTGTGAAGAAGTTTTTATTTAGATGTGGTCACATTTCTCTGTGCCTACTTTTGCTGTCTATATTGTTTGAGTCAAATTTTAATAAAAGAAAAGAAAAGAACACCTTGTCCAGACCAGTAGCATGTAATAATTCCACTATGCTTTCAGTGTTTGACTTTATATTCAAATATTTAATTGACTTTTGTTTTCATGATGAGACAGTGTCTAACTTCATTATTCTGCATGTGGACACTGACAATATACTGTTTTGAAGAAACTGTGCTTTTCTGTTGTATCTTCTTGGCAGCTTTGTCAAAACTTCATTGGCTGTACACATGCAGCTTCATTCCTGCTCTTTATCGTGTTCCTTCTGTTGATGTCTCTGTTTTGTCAGTATTCAGGTGTCTTAATTAGTATACTTACTATTTAATGACATTTCCATGTATTTTGAAGTCAGTCATCTTGCTTTAAAACTAACATTGTTTTTGTTTATGGTCTGTGTTCATGATTGACTTGGAAATTTAGAAATTAATTTTATTTGTGATTTCCTATGAACCTTTGGGTTTCCATTTTAATTGAGGTGACATTAATTCTGTAGCTCACTTTGGATGTAATGGACATTTTAACATTCACTCTTTCAATCCACAAGCATGGGACATCTTGCCATTTCCCTTTACATTCTTCCCTTTGGTTGGTTTCTCATCAAGAAATGTGCTTCTTAAAAGTCTCACTTAACTTTACTACTAAATAGTTGTTTTATTCTGTAATTACTGCAAATCGAATTTCTGTCTGTCTTTAGAAAGTTCATTTTCATTGTTTATCAATTCCTACCAACTTTTATGTGTTTATTTTGTGTCATGAAACTTAGTTTCATTTGTGTATTATTTCTATTAGATTTACAGTGAGACACCTAAGGCTTTCTATTTATTGTTGTGCCCTGGTTGAGAGACCCCAGAAGAGACTATCAGAGATGCAAAGTCTCCAAAATGCAAAAGCAAGGTTTATTGAAAAGAAATACAAGCCACAGCAGGGACCTTGTCATACATGTACTGTTGCAGCAGAGGCTGAAAGAGGTACTCACCTCTCTGCAAGCTGAGTTTTTAAAGGCAAAAGCCATAAAGTTACACATCAATTAGGGGTCTCAGTACACTCATTTTTAGGGACTTTCCAGAATTCCTCTGTTATCTTAGCCAGCTGTTTGTCAAACCTTTATTTAATAGACTATCTCCTGTGCTGGTATATTCTGTGGTTAATCAGTTGCGACCTGATGGTTCTAGGCTATCTCCTCTATCTCCTGTGCTTGGACATCTGTGGTTAATCAGTTGCTATCAGATTGCCCTAGGCTATCTCCCCATTTCCTATGCTGAGACATTTTGACTTTGTACTTTTGAGTCCCTGGAACCTACATCAGCAAAAATCAGATTTGTTTCAAGTTGGGTTTAGGGACTCACTCAAAAGGGAGGTGCTTCCCTGGTTCTTCATTTACCCCTTCTCATGTGCCTAATGGAACTTAATCATGGCTTTTAGACAGATAGTTTTGGCTCATAAGTGGTTTTTTATGTCTTTTTTGGTTATAGGCATATAGCTTTGAGTTTTCTGAACCATAAGTTGGACTGCATTTAATAATTATATATGTATGTATACATATATATATATATATATTGGAGTAGTCTATTTATGACACAGGGATCAAAGGTGATATCTATCCAGGAAAAAGAGTATCAAGGGCCCTGTGAGGGACAAGATCAAGGTCATAAACTAGGGGGTCTTAAAGTATTCATTTTAAAACTAGTTAAAACTAGTTTTAGCTGGCTTTATGAGATTTTTTTCTAATTAATTTTTTGTGTGTTTTGACCACTGTTTTTTTTTTTTTTAATAATCTTTGAGTGGTCTATATAAAATAGTATTTTCTAGTTCTTCATACATAAGATTATATTGTGAGCCAACAGAATGAACTTCCTTTTTTCACTTTCTATGTGAATGTCCTTCATTTGTTTCTCTGAGCACTAGTGCAGGGACTTACAGTGACCAATGGGACTCCTACAGGTCCTCTGGAAGCACTTGAATCAATAGCAGATTGCACATATGATGCTGGCCCAATCAGCTAGACCTCCTAGTGACCTTGTCACCATCTTTGTGTAGGCACACCTAGTAACAGCCACTCAACGACATAATCACACAGTGGGGCTTTTCTCAATATACCTTCGTCAGTAGCATGCACATATCTATGCTGTGTTGAGTAAAAATGGCAAAAATTTGCATCCTGGCCTTGCTACAAATCTTAGGAGACCTTCAATTTTTTAGCATTGAGTTTCATGTTAGCCTTGGATTTCTTATATTTGACCTCTCTTTAGTTGAGATACATTCTTTCTATACAGAATTTTTGTGAGAGTTTTCATTGTAAAAGGATGCTGAATTTTGCTAAAAGCTTGGTTTTTTTTTTGTTTTTGTTTTGTTTTTTTGTTTTTCTGTATGCAATGGAATGATCCTATGGGGGTTTTGTCTTTTTCTGTGTTAAAGGTTAAATCCTATTGATTAATATGCATACATTGAACCTTTCTTATATCTCAGGGATAAGTAAACAAACCACTGGACTTAATTATTTGAGTATTTTTTGTTATTGATGGGAAATTTTGCATCTGTTTTCATTAAAATAAACCTAGTCTATAATTTTCTTTTCTTGAAACATTCTTGTTTGCCTTGATAGCAAATTCATACTAGCTTTGGTGAAAAGTAGAAATATTTCTTCCTCTTTAATATTTGAAAGTTTAAAAATAATTGCTGTATGTTCTTAAATGTTTGATAGAATTCCATGGAATTTAAAGCAATTTCTTGGCTTCCTTGGATGGGAGAATATTTTGTTTTGTTTTATTTTATGGGTGAAGTCAAATGCACTGACTAACTCTTGCTGTCCTCAAGCCTCAGACCTGTCAGACTCACTTTTTCAGAGCTGGGATCTCAGAGATGCTGCACCACAAACAGCAAGGTTCAAGCCTTAATCTCTGGCTCCAACTTCTGCCTCAATATTATGTTTAGTTTTTCTCTTCCTTAATGTGTCCAAGAACCAGCCCATTCCCCCCCCAAGGTGTCTGCCCAATTTATTGATATATGATTTCTCAGACTACTCTCTTATGGTCTTTATTCCTTTGGCATAAGATATGTCTCCTCTTTATCTGTTTGAGTCTTTATTTTTTTTTTAATTCAAACTCAATGTTTGTTCATTTTTTCTCAAAATTTTAACTTTTCAAAAGTTTGATCTTCTCCAATGCCTTTCTAGTCTCTGCTTGGTGTCTAATTACTAATATTCCTGTCACTTGGCTAACTTCAGACTTAGTTCCTTCTTCTTCTGGTTCCTTCATATGTAAAATTGGGACATTAACTAATATCTTTCCTCTCTTTGATACAGATTGTTACGGACAAAACTTGCCTCTTAGCATTGCCTTTGTTAGCTGAGCAAAGGGGTTCACACTCAGGAGGCTGGGCAAAGATTTCCTGAGCTTATCCTGAGCTGCACAGTTCCAAGAAAGCTTGGATTCTATAACAAAATCCCGACTCAGAAAACCAAAGACAAAGACAGAGGGAGAAGAATGGACAGAGACATCTTCACCTCCCATAATTTCACTTGTGTTACTGTTTCCATTCTTCTGACTTTTAAACTTCCCCATTAACACGTTCAAACTGTGGCTCTAGGAAGCCACATCTGAGACTGCACCAGCCTCAGTTTTGTGCCCAGGACCCTCTGGAAATGGAAGGACAGAAGTGACCACCTAGCCTTGTCCTCTGACCTCCACGTGTGCACTGTGGTGCATATGGCCACAAGCATCATGCACTCACACAATAATAATAAACAATGACACATTTTAAATAAAAAGTTATGTGACTTCTTATATACTAAAAGGTGCAACCATTGTAAGCCTAACCTATAATAATCTAAATTTAAAAATGACTCAACTATTTACAGCTTTATATTTCTTTTGTTTTGTCAAAATTCTATCTAGCTCACTTAAGTCTTTGTCAACTATTTTGCCAACAAAACAACAGCTGGTTCTCTTTGCCTGAACTGTGGAAGTTGTGACTTGTATAGCTTTTGTGCATTTACTTGGAGATTTTCCCTAATCGTTTCTTAGCTATTTGTTTACAAAGAGATTGTAACTTGAAGACCATGGATTTTGTCAAGCAATTTACTCAGGATAGATAATTCAATAAGCTCCTTTGACATATGAATAAGCATGCAGTTTAGATGGCAGTTTCTATTGCTGCCTTGTTTGCTTCACTTAACATTTTATAGAAGCATGTTTTTAGTGAAACTGACATTATTGGAGTATCTGGCTCATCAGTAAAGTGCTCACCATGCAACACCCATGTGTAAAAATCTGGCTATGGTGGCACATGCCTGTAAACCCAGGGCTTGGAAGGCAGATTGAGGAGGCTAGCCAGTCTAGTAAACAAGTTCAGTGAGAGAGAGACAGAGAGGGAGAGATTCTACTTTTTTTAAAAAAAGAAAGAGGGCTAGAGAGATGCCTTAGCAGTTGGGAGCACTGATGGTTCTTCCAGAGGACCTGAGTTCGATTCCCAGCATCCATATGGCAGCTAACAACTGTCTGTGGTTCCAAGATCTGACATCTTTACACAGTTATACATGCAGACAAAAGCACCAATTCACACAAAATAAAAATAAATAAATAAACAAATAAAAGAGAATTGCTAAAGAAGACATCTGTTCTTTACCTCCTGCTTCCGCATACATGCTTATATACATATGCTGTGGGATTATGTTCTGGTACATTGTAAATATTTTTCCCTCCTACTGGTTTAATAAAGCTCTGATTGGCCAGAAGGGTGACAGGAAGTGTGGGTGGGGCTTCCCGACTATGAAATCTCTGGAAAGAGGAAGAGCAGAACAGGGATGTCAGCAGACACAGAGGAAAGAAGACCAGAGCACTGCTTTAAGGAAAGGTACCAAACCGCATGGCTAAATAAGATAAGAATAATAGGTTAAGATGCCAAAGCTAGCTAGCAATGTGCCTGAGCCATAGGTCAAACAGCATGTAATTTATATAAAAGTCTTTGTGGATTATCTGGGACCAAGCAGCTGTGGGTGGTCTATTTGGGACAGCTGGTCTGGATCTTGGGGCTAGTCTGGGCCAGAAACTTCTGACTACACACACACACACACACACACACACACACACACACACACACACTCACATGCATCTACATACACATTCAAACACACACATAAATATGTCCATATACCACAAACATACACAAAAAGAAAGATAGTAAAGACATCTATAACTAATTGTCCAGTGTTTTGTTATAGTTCAGACATGTAATTTAATTTTGATACTGAAAAAACAGTCCTAAAAGATATGAATACATTTAATCCTACAATTACTCACCTGTATTGCAATGGCAAGGATGGATATTTTTATTTAAGAAGACTTATTCGTCCTACTTCCTAAATTCATTGATTTATTAGCCAGAGATATAATGAAAAAGTACTAAAAAACAATTTGACCATAATAGAGATTAACTGTTTCCCTTTCTGGATAATGTCAGGGTGTGGGCTCCTATCAGAATATTGGTAGAGTGCACTTGCCAATTTAAAGAGTGATCACTTGGAACTTGTGCAAATCCTGATGATTTGGTATACATAACCAGGAAAGCTTTTGTATATAAAATAAATCTACTTTAATTATATCCTCAGCTCATCAAAGTGTTAAGCATTTTTTTTCATGTTGGAAAATTCCATGTCTCAGAGACCTAAACAACACAAAAGGCAGAAGTTGGAATTTTCATTAGACTCAATACAAATCTTTCCTTATTCTGATATTATTAAAAGTTACATCCTTGCAGTGTTATAGGGAGGTCCATCAGAGACATTGATACCCCTCCCTTTTAATCACTACTTTGCAGAGTCCCTGGGGCTATTCCTGGCATGTACTGTTGCATAATGGGAAACTCTTTGGGGTAGTTACTCCTGAGGTTCAAGTTTGAGCCAAGGGATCTGGATTGAGATAAACACTAATGTAGGTCTCAACTCTGCAATTTGCTAGCTGTGTGAGCACTGGAAAATTATTCACTATGAGCCGAAGCTAAGAATAGCTCTTAGATAATAGTATTCTAATAAGTATTGAGAAACTCTCTATTAAATTGCAGTTAGAAGAATACCCAATGTATAGTCTTGAACATTTACCAAATGTTACCAATAATTAAACTACATCGTAGAAATTGGAGGAAAACAAGAATAATTACAAGCAGAAGTTTATAGCTTTTGAAGCTGTTCTGTTAGTCTTAACTAAAATATGAACTCAATATTTAATATTAAACATGTGCTCTGAATATTCTTTCCCATGTTATCTCTGGACTTTAGAGGATAGGCTTTTATAGTTTTACAAAGTTCTGTCAGAAATAATTATCTTTCTTAGACTCTTCTTTGATTTGCAGACAGAATTTAGTAAAAAACAAGAACTATTCCATCTGAGACTTTTGGTTGTCTCATTCCTACAAAATGAAATACTAACAGTAAAGTAAAATAAAATGTTCTCCTTGGTCTAGAGGTAGGCATGGCTGAGCCCCCAAGTGGAAGCCTGTGTGGAGACCCGTACACTGAGCTCTCACTGGAATTTTCCATCAAGGACACAGATTTCTTCCTCTGCCTTGGGTTTAGATAGTCATGCAGAGATGACTGGACTTCAGGTCAAACAACAGTGACCTCACTTCAGCCTAAGATCTCAGCACATGTTGTAAACAAGCTTTTACCTGAGAGCCCGGCATTGGCTCAACCACTTAAAAAACTGGTTCATATATAGCTAGCTATTAGTTCGCTACAATTTGTTCCATTAGTCAAGGCCTGAGAGAGGATAAAAATCTTTAATAAACTAAAAGCACAAAGTACAATAGTGTTTCTGGGTTCTTTTATCATTACTATTATTTTGTCTCCCAAGAGTCTCTTCAAACATATTTTTTCCTAATCCCTCATCATGAAATTTCAATACGCCAAATATGGTATGTATATGATCATTAGATTAGGTGCATATTATACATAAAAAAATAAAGAACATGCTCCTTTCAAAAATAAAGGTTTACATTTTCGGGAGCAATACTGCCCTTTGATATTGACTGATGCATAGAAACAGAAATACGAGAGGAACAGCACATTCAAGTGTCTTAACGTGTCACATTGCATTATCATACACATTGCAATAGTACACTGGTTGGAATGAGAAATATCAAAAAATACTTCCTCTGCATGCGTCAAAATTTGCATACATTGGTACTTTTATTTTGAAGATAGCCTCTTTGGACTCTTGATATCTGAAGTCACTTGACCTAGATCAAGGAAATCTTATGTTATTATTTTCCAAAATTTTGATCTGCATTGCTTCAATAATCAAGGAAGAATCATGAAAGGTCACAGGAGGAAAAGGGAGTGAAAGGGAAGGCTATGTACATAGTACATTACAAATTTTCCAGTAGCCATTCTTTCTCAAAGCATTAGCCAATCACTTACCCTTGTTTTTCCTTAAAAGTCTTACTGCTCCAGAATTGTCTTTATTTTTCCAGTCACAATGATTAAAATCTCTCATCATTCCCAATAAACAAAGTTCTATTTAGATGTCAAATCACAGAATTTAATATGACAGAATCAGCTGTGTTTTAAAACAATAGTTTCTGAGACTGGAGAGATGGTTCCACTATTTAGAGTACTTGCTGCTCTTGGAGAAGAAATGAACTCAGTCATTGGTCCCTAAAGGAGAGGGGACATCTTCTTCTGGCCTCTATAAGTGTACATGCATATACACACTCAATAATAAAATGAATCTTTAAAAGTATTTAAAAGAAAAAATAAATGCTAAATAAATACCAAAAATTTTATATTTTTCAGTTAGTCATAAGTTTTTCACTCTTTTGATCAACCAAGAAATGTTTATAGTTAAAGCAACACACGTGCCTGTTTCATTGATGTTTTGGTTAATTATGCTTCATGTGAATAATAAAATGAAGTAATAAAGAGAACTATGGGAATCATAAGCCACCATTTGAGATCCTTTTTTTTCATTCTTTTCTCATTTATTGCATCCTGACTGTAGTTTTCCCTCCCTCACTCCACCCAGGATCTACCCCCACCCCCTCTTCCCAACCCACTCCTGTTTTCCTTTTAAAAAAAAATCCAATCTGTCAGGGATATTAATAAAACAAGACAAAACAAGTTATAATAAGGCTAAGCACAAATCCTCATATCAAGGCTGGATGAGGCAATGCAGGAGAAAGAAAAGGGTCCCACGAGCAGGTCAAAGAGTCAACACTATCCCCATGTACACTATTAGGAGTGCCACAGGAACACCACACTGCACAACCCTAACACATATGCAGAAGACCCATCACAGCCCCATGTAGGCTCTACGATTGTAGATTCAGTTTCTATGATCCCCTAGCAGGTCTGCTTAGCTGATTCTGTGACCCCTGTTCTTATGGTCTACTCAGCCCCTCTGTCTTCTACACTCCTTCCCCTCTTGGCTCTGCCTAGTGTTGGCAGTGAGTCTCTGCATTTGCTTGGGATTATAGTTCTATTTAAATTGTTTATCTGATCTTGATTTAACTTTGGTTAACTATTTAGAATATGATTCATTTCTTTTGGATTTCCCAATTTTGAGTACAGATTTTTAAAGTATGACCTAATGAGTCTCTGGATTTCCTTAGTGTCTGCTGTTCTGTCCCCTTTTTTGTTTCTAATTTTGTGAATTTGAATGTTCTCTCTCTTTCATTTAGCTAGTTTGGATAATGGTTTATCTATCTTGATTTTCTCAAAGAACTAGATTTTTCTTGCATTGATTTTTGTATCATTTTTGTAGTTTTTATTTTACTGATTTCAATCCTCATTTTGGTTATTTCCTGCCATTACTCCTCTTGGGCCAGCTTTCTTCTTTTTGTTCTAGAGCTTTCAAATGTGCTGGTAAGTTGATAGTATGAGATCTCTCAAAATTCTTTATGAAGAAACTTAGTGCTATTAGCACTGCTTTCATTGTGTCCCATATGTTTGGGTACATTGTGTATTGTTCTTCACTGAGTTCTAGAAAGTCTTTAATTTCTGTCTTTATTTCTGCTTTGACCCAGTGGTAATTCAGTAGAGAGTTGTTTAGTTTTTCATGAATTTGTAATCTTTCTGCTGTTTCTGACGTTGAAATCCAGCTTTAATCCCCAGTGGTCTGATAGCATGAAGGGGATTATTTTAATTTTATTGTATGTGTTGAGATGTGATTAATGACCAAGTATGTGGTCAGTTTTGGAGAGTGTTCCATGAGGTGTTGAGAGGAAGGTGCGTTCTTTTGTGTTTGGGTAAAACATTCTATAGATATGTTAGGTCCATTTGAGACATAGCATCTGTTAGCTACAGTATTTCTCCATTTAGTTTTTGTCCAGATGACCTGCCTATTGGTGAGAGTAGGGTTTTGAAGTCTCCTACTCTCAATGTGAGAGGGTTGATGTGTCATTTAAGCATTAGTAATGTTTCCTTTGCAAATGAGGATCCCTTGCATTTGGAGCATAGATGTTAAAAATTGAAAGATCACCTCAGAGTAATTTTTCCTTTGATAAGTATGAGGTGTCCTTCCTTGTCTTTTTTTGACTAATTTTGGTTTGAGGTTTTGTGGTTATATATATATGTGTGTGTGTGTGTGTGTGTGTGTGTGTGTATGTTAGTCTGGCATATCAGAGAACCAACCACAGACCAAGTCAAGAAGGTCAGGGAGTGGTGGCCCACACATTTAACCCTAGCTTCAGGAATGTGGAAAGAGGAAGTTTAGATAGCTGGGTAGAGGAAGAAAAGAGGGTTTTTCAGCTTCCCCAGACACTTCCCTTCTTCTTTTCCACTGAGGACAGAGAGACTTGCAGGTGGAGGATTCCTGGAGACAGGCTTGAGGAGTTGGCTGGGTGAGTAGTGGCTGTGGTTTGTTCCTCTATCTTTCTGATATTCCAGCTTTCCTCCCAATATCTGGCTATGGGTTTTCATTATATACCAAATAAAAGTCATGCAATAAGGTCTAGTTTGCTAGATATTGAATAGCAACTTCTTTCTTAAGTTTATTTGCTTGGAAAAAAAAATCTTATTTCCAATCTCTTTGTTCTAAGGTAATGTCTATCTTTGATGTTGAAGTATGATGTTTCTTGTATGTAGCAGAAGGATGGATCCTGTTTTCACATCCATTCTTTTAGTCTGTGTCTTTTTAAATGAGGAATTATATTGATATATTTAATATTTAATAAAATCAGCCTGGAATATCAGAGAACAGATTCACCTACAATCAAGCCAGGAGGGCCAGAAAGTGGTAACTTACATCTTTAATCTCATAACTCCAGAGATAGAGATCTGTGTTCCTGTGAGTTCAAGGCCTTACTACATAACAGTAGTAGTTAACACCTTTAATCCTAACTCTAGGATTATGATGCAGAGTTGAACCTGGAAGTGAAACAACTAGTCGAAGAAGATATTTAAGGCAGGTATAAGAAGACATTGAAGAATTCTGTAGAAGGGACAAGCCAGGCTGAGGACTCTTGAAGATAGCTTTTACCCTGAGAAGTTGGCTGGGTGAGAATTGACTGTGGTCTATTTCCTTTCTCTGACAGTCCATTTTTCCCTCAATATCTGGCTCTGGATTTTTATTAAATACCAACTAGAATTCATGTTTCAGAATTGAGTCCATTGATATTTAGAGGCATCAATAACCAATAATTGTTTATGCCTGTTATTTTGTTGTTGGTGGTGGTGGTGGCAGTAGTGTGTGTGTGTTTCTCTTCTTTTATTTTTGTTAGTATGAGATTGTTTATTTTCTGTTTTTTCATGGGTGAAGTTCATTTCTTAGGGTTGGAATATTCCTTCTAGTACCTTTTATATGGCTGGATTTGTGAACAGATATTGTTAAATGTTACTTTTTTGTAGAATTGATTTCTCCATCTATGGTGATAGACAGTTTTGCTGGGTATAGTAGCCTGGGCATCTGTGGTCTCTTAGTCTGCAGGAAATCCTTCCAGACTTTTCTGGCTTTTAGAGTTTCCATTGAGAAGGTGGGTACAATTCTAATAATGCTGTCTTCATATGTTACTTGTTCTTTTTTCCTTGTAGCTTTTAATATTCTTTCTTTGTTATGTATGTTTAATGTTTTGGTTATTATATGACAAGAGAATCTCCTTTTCTTATCTAGACTATTTGGTGTTTTGTGAGCTTCTTGTATCTTTATAGGCATGTCTTTCTTTAAGTTAGGTATTTTTCTCCTAATTTTGTTAAAAATATTTTCTGAGACTTTGAGCTAGGATTCTTCTCCTTCTTCTACTATTAGCTTTGGTCTTCGAATAATGTCCTAGATTTACTAAGGCTTTGTACTGAAAAGTTCTTAGATTTAACATTTTATTTAACTGATGAATCTATTTTTTCTATTATATCTTCAATGCCTGAGATTATCTCTTCCATCTCTTATATTCTGTTGGTGATGCTTCTATCTGTAATTCCTGTTTGCTTACTCAGATTTTTCCATTTCCAGAATTTGTGGATTTTTTGTTATTGTTGTTGTTTGTATTTTGTTTGTTTTGGTGGTAGTAATGTTGGTTTTTTTGTTGTTGGTTTTGTTTTTATTTCCATTTTCAGTTATTGAAAAGTTTTGTTTCTTTTTACTGTACATTTGGGGTTTTGTTTTGTTTCTTTCTTGCCTTTCTTAAGGATTTCACATTTTTTGTTTGTAATTTTTTTAATTTCTTTAAGGGATTCATTCATTTTCTCTTTAAGGACTCTTAGCATCTTTATAAAGTTGGTTTTAAGGTAGTTTTGCTGTTGTGGTTTTTTGTTTGTTTGTTTGTTTTGTTTATGTACTTCAGCTGTACTGGAGTATTTAGGGCTTGCTGTACTAAGATTTCTGGGTTCTGGTGGCAACATATTGCTCTGGCTAGAGTTGATTATGTTCTTACACTGGCCTCTAGGCATCTGTGTTTAGCTTAATTTTAGGCCTAAGTGCTGGTTTCTCAGTTAGTCTTTGTTGGACAGATGTTTCATTTCTCAGTTTCTTTTTTCTCTCTGGTCTTCTGTTAGGCTTGGTCTGTAATTGAATAGATGGTGTCCAGCCAAGTTGGGGCCTGAACTTCTGATGGCCTGGATGGTCCCTGGGTTAGCAGAAGGTTTTAGCCACAGTTAAGAGCACAGTTAGCAGCTGATGTGGCCTCTAGTCCAGTATGGGGTATTTTCCAGGGTTTGGGAACCAGGATATGGTGATAGGGAGAGGTGGGCAATTAGAGGAAGGTTGAGTGGGCAATGAGTAGAAATAGTGCTTGGGTGGGCAGATTACCTGTGGTTCTGGTGGCTGCTGTGGCCTCTCTGGTCAAGCAGAGTGCCTCTGCTGGAGGTGGCAAATGGAATACTTGGACAATGAAGGGAAGGCCAGTAGGGAGTGGTCTGGGAAGGCACTGAGAAAACCCTGACATTCTGGTAGACTGTCTGGTAGGGCAGGAGGCCTCCACCAGAGTTGTGGGCCAGGATATGGGGATAAGGAGATCATGGGAGGTTGGGGTAGGTTGGGCAGGCTCTGGGGGAACGCTGTTGGCCTGTGTGGGGGAGGAGGTGATTATCTGGAGTTCTGGGTGCCAACTGGCCTCTAGTTGACAAGGAGCTATATGAGATATTTTTAAGATTTACCCAGTCAAAATAACACAGACAACACAATACTACCTAATTTGTTCTATTATTCATTCAACCGTTATTTTATGTGACCTCTGAGTTTTTTCTCATTTAGGTTAGTTCTTTATGAGAGAAAAATTAGTGCCCCACCTCCACCCTCATTAGTGTCTCTTACTAAAATTTTCCTATTTTTTTCTTTTCCTCCCCATATCTAGCTATATATTTTCAACAAATTATTTTAAACTCCCTGACTGTACTTTTGCATTTAAAGTATTTCTGTTTTCATTAAACCATGTCAAGCTACATAAATGAATAGGGTTTAATATTTTCTTTCCTGTTTTTGCAAACCCTGCCCCAGTAAACAGTCTTGTCAGGTATGAGAAAATACAGCCAGACTAAACTTCATTCACATACAACTCAAGAATAGCTCTCTCTCCTCATTCCCTTCTACCTTTGCATCATTCATGACAACAGACTCTATAACTCATGCCACAAATTAATATAACCCAGCTTGGCTATACTGAAATGATGGCCCATTGTTGTTTATTTGGAGGAAGGAGAAACAAATCACTTCAATTCATCTAGGAAGAAAAAGATTGTTAATGAGTTAGTGGATATAGTGATACAGGGAAAGCTTTTAGATTTCATAAACACAGGAAGGTATTTCTCAGAATCGCCATCTCACACTGCATCTGTTCAGAAGTTATTTTTGTCTTTGACAAGTCTTACTCTATCTATAATAGACTCACATTTGAAAGGGCAACTACACATATCTGGTCTTCTGATCCCATGGGCAATGAAAATTATTGAAACACCATATTTTTAAATGTCTAGGTGTAATACATGTATTGCTTTTGCCCTTTATTATTGCAAATGCAATGTGCATAGCATCCTACCTGTTTTCTCTGTAGACATAGTGAGGGTTATTTGTTTATGAAAATGCTGCAGTAGATCCCCAGGCTTGCCTTTGCTATCATCAGTCTCTGCAGGCAGCATCCTAACTTGAAGAATGAAGGAGGAGGCTCTGTCCTCTTGCTGCTCTGAGACTTTGAGATTCAGCCAAAGTGGAGTGTCTGTGTTTCAGTGTTTCTTCTGGAATGAAAAGATGGATTTGAAGCTGCCTTCAGTTTTGCTTTGGGTTTTTCTTCGTTTGTCTCCATCATGACGTACTCTAGCATATATTGTGGGACCCATCATTGAAAATCTTTAAGCCACCTCAGAACATAGATGTTTACATTTGCAGTCCTAGAAATTGTCCATCACAATCTCTGGACAGAGAGTTGGCTCAGCAGGTTGACTCCAAGAGCATCCTGTAGGACAGCCCTGGAACATGGCTTTCATCCAAGAGAAACACTTAAAGGTGGAAGTAGCAGGCTCCATGGAGTTGTCCTTTGCCCTCCATATGTGTATACACAATCATTTTTTTCTACAGAACTACAATCTCAGGGGATTAGGTCATATTCAGAAAACCAGATTAATGCCTTATATTATGCAATTGTAGAGCTTTCTGAACCAACTTCTCCCTTGACAGTAACCAGGATTTGTATCCCTTTTCAGTTATTGACAGAAAAAAAAATTAAGGTAAACCCCAGAAATTACTTTCTGAAGGCTCCTCAGAAAACTCCTTTACCTAAATTTATTTGGAAAAAGTAAGTGGGCATCATGAAGGCATAGCTACCTGCTGCTTTCACGTCTCTAGAGTGGCAAGTGTCAAATACATTCTTTCACACATAGCAGTGATACGATGATGAAGAGATAGTTATCAGCCAAGAGAGAAATGGGGGAGCAGAGGGGAGGAGTAGGTGGTGCTCTGATGTAATAATAGGTTTCTGGCCTGTCTGGGCTGTAGTCCAGACCCGCAAACCCACAGTCCCACAAAAACACACACAAACACAGAAAAGCTTATATTAATGTTATGCTGACCGGCCTATGGCTCAATCAGATAACTTGCTAACTCTTAATTCTTAATCTAACCCATGATTCTCATCTTGTTTAGCCATGTGGCTCAGTAGCTTTTCTCAGAGCAGCATGGCAGTCTTCCTTCCTCTGGGTCTGCTAGTGTCTCTGCTGGAGTCTCTCTGGAATCCCTGCTCTGCTCTTCCTTAGGAGTTTTTATAGTCTGGTAGCCCTGCCTACACTTCCTGTCTACCTTCTGGCCAATCAGCTTCTTATTAAACCAGTAGGCGGGACAAACATTAACAATGTACCAGAACATATTCCCATATCATTCTGGTTTGGTTTCCTGCTGCTTGACAAAAGCAACTTGGGGGTGGCAGGGATGGGGGATTATTTCATTTTACTCTTAAAGTTCACTGATGGCAGGCCGGGCAGGAGTTCAAGCAGATTGGAGCAGCGACCACAGAGGAACGCTGCTTGCTCCCACTCACTCAGGCAGCCCACCTGCCTAGGGATACCAATCACAGTGGACTGAAACCTCCTCCACCAATTAGCAGTTACAAAAATGCTCCTGAAGGCATACCTACAGACCTAACAAATGGAGGCAGCTCTTCAGTAAAGGTTCCCTTCTCTCGGGTGTGTCATCGCAGATAGAGAGTATCTAGCCATCGCAGATAGAGAGTGACTGCCTTGATGGTTAGGGACTTGTATAAAACATTTTATTCAGAGAATGACCCCTAAAATGCTAGGAAACAGGGCAATTTTCTACTTTAACCTCTGCTGTTTATTCTCAATCCAAAAACATAATGCAGTCTTCGTTGTTTTTATTTTCCACTCTTTTGCATTAGGTGCCAAAGGCTCACACATCTGAAAAGACGGAATTCCCAACCTTGAGAGCAGAAACTTCACCTAAAGGGAATTTTTAAATGGAAGTTTCTGGTTCTCTTCTGGACATGGCAAGGTCTCTGTTACAAATAAAGAGGCCTGGAGAGATGTACAGAGACAAGAATGCACTTAGAAACAGAAATGGGGGCTGGGAAACTGCCTCACTGAATACTGTAACTGCTGTGTAAGCCCTGATGACCTACATGTGGGTCCTGACATCCATGTAAAGCCAGCTGCAAAGAGCAACTTGGAAGCAAGTGGAAAAACTTTAGAGACTTAAATGTTTCATCATTCCTAGAGAGATGTTCAATCAGTTTAGATCTTTTTAAGTTGTAAATGTCATTTCATGAGCTTGATAAAGTTGTCTGTGTTATCAGTGGAAGCAAAGGCCTTACTGGAATAAGCTAAAGAGACCATGGCGGAGACAGCTAAAGGCTGTCCTCACAGGAATGGTGGAAGTAGAATTCTTTAGCAAAACAGAACAGAGACCTGGGGACAGTGGCTTGGAAAGAAGCCCAAAGTTTAATTATGCTCCAATAAGTAAATGAGCAGCATGAATGGACTGTTTTGTAAATGGGGAGTGGGCATGAATCTCAGAGGTCTGATAACTGAGTTTGATGAGGTGCATGATGTAAAATCACCAAATAACAAATATACATATAAATAAAAAATATAACACAAGAGGTGATTTTCAATAAAGGAAACATGAAGATGTTTGGGGAGAAAAAGGAAAATCATTGGAATTATTGATATGATATACCAACCTAGATTTCTGTGTGAGTTCTAGGTGGCAGTGTTTCATCTTTTGGAAAATATATCCTTGGTTCATGTTGTTAATTCACTCAGTAGAATTGTCATCTCTATATTGTTAAGGGAAATAAGCCTATACTTTTTCTTTTTTTATAGTATCGTAGTCAGATTTTAGCATAAGTTATATTGGTCACATAAATGGCATTTTCTTTTTCTACTTTCTAGTAAATTTTACACAAAATTAAACATTTGTTCTTAAACTGCTTAAAATTTATGCGTGAAGCTAATTGTCCCTAAGTATTCTCTGTGGCAAAGATTTCTTGTTGCTTCCGTTTAATAAAATTTTGGTTTTTTTATGCATCAATTTCCTATTTACGTGTTTATAGAGATTTTTGTGCATTCATTTTCATATTAGGTGTTTATAGAAGTGATTTTTTTTTGGAAAATGTATTAGCATGAAGGGGTTTGGGAGTAAATATTTGCTTATATCCACTTATATAGAATTATGATAATTTTAACTATATATTTGCCATGTATATTTTCTCACAGCATCATCAATTTAAAAAAATGGAATTATTGGAATAAACTCTATGCAAAAGTACCTATTTCACAGACTTACTCTCCATAAAATTGAAAACCATTAAAACTAAAGAACAACCACTTCTGTTGTTTCTGCCAAACTCAGCATGATGTCACTTGTCATCTATTTGTTGACCACTTAATATGCTGAAAGAATATTCTTTTTTATTGATTAACAATTTCTTTCAAAAGTTCTGACAAAGTGGACATTTCTGGAAAATTTCTACTAAATATTTTGGTGGCATCCTATGGGTTACATTTTAAACTTATTTGTTGTTTCTTTCCCTGTGGTAACAGGGATTGAACACAGGTCCTTGCTGGTGTTGTTATTGGGTGGCATTATTCTTATTTAAAATAGTACATGTTGCATAGTTTTAATGTACATAAATGCAACAAAATTTCATATGTTGCCATTTATACAACAGTTCCCTACTAACTGCTTAATGAACCATTTTGAAAGAAAAACAACAAAAGATTACATTTGCCAAATTATCACCTTAATTGATATCATTACTATGAAACCAAATTGTCTCTTAGGGAAAAATTATGTTTTCTAAAATAATAAAAAAAACAAGGTACAATAGATACATTCAATTCAATAGACCTTAGAAATTTAAAAAGTTCCTAAAATATTCAAATTTAATTTCTAAAATTACACAACACATAAATAGGCACATCATGACCAATATTTAATATTGGAGTTGGATATTATTGACTGTATATTTATGTATATGCATGTGTGTCTATATAAGTTTATATGCATCACATACATGCAGGTGTCTGTGGAGTCAAAAGTTAAGTGTAGGGTCCCCTGGGGGTGAAGTTACATAGATAGTTGATATGGATGCTGAGAAACAAACCCACGTTGTCTGCCATAGCATCAAGTATTCATAAACAGTAAGCAATATCTCCAGCCCCATCCCTATATAGTAAAAAAAAAAAATTCAGTATTATTTTTTGTCTAACAGCAGTTTTTGAAACTAATTTAGAACTATTTGTTAAAAAATTAATTTCTAACTAATTACTGTAATAAGTACCATAATGCTATGAAGTACTAGATTAATAGACAGATAATAATAATAAATGATAGATATGTGTATATGAACAAAATTCTTGGAAATGTGAAGCTTTACTATCAAATTCCTATTCAAAACCTACAGTTAGGGTTAGAAAATTTTCTCTTATTTATTGACTTGCATTTTTACCTGCTCCTAGAGGAATAATAAGTGAATAAATAAGAGAAAATGATGTCAATGAATTGTCTTTGATCTATTTGAAGTGTGTAAGCTATATCAGAGTATGTGGATATTATGTATGTGCTAATAAGTTTCTAATACAATTCACTAGCAATCAAATCTCCTTTAAAACACATTTAATGGCAATTTTCTTGGCCTTTGCTGTAACATTATCATTAAATTCTGACTTCTGAAAATCTTGTATTTTACAATTGTTTGTAAGGCTTCCCAGAATACTGACTTCAAGCTTAGAACCCTAGATCACACAACTCCATGTTCAATACAACATCATCAGTTACACCCACAGAATCTACCATCATCTCTATGGATTGTTGTTTTTCTTTTTTGTAAGGTAATAATTATTTTCTATCTTACAAAATTATTAAGAAGATTAAAAAATAAGACCTGTGCAAAATGAAGGATGTCTTACCTAGTAACTCAAACCCTAAACCTGAAGGTCTTTTTTATGTCTTTCTTCCTTCTCATGCCCCTAAACTTTGATCATCCCTATCAGTTCATTTTAGCCACTATATAGTCAGTCCTGACAAGTGCCTTCCTAAGGCTTTCATCAGTAATTTCTAATTAACTTCCCTTCATTTTTTCCTTTTCATCTTATTCTCTAGGAGAGTTGCAATTCTAGAACATGGAGTAAAACATGTCAACAACCAAGTGTGGATCCATGAGGGGTTCCTCATTCCGTCTAGATAAATTCTAACTGCTCAGCAGAGCTCCCCAGAGATCCTTGTCATGCAGCTTTTAGATCTTTCCAACATCACATATTTGTTACTTGTTATCTTCAAATTCTCTTGCTCCAGCCACTCTTGTTTGTTTGGAAATTTAATGATTCTTTTGTTTCTTTTTATTTACTTGTTTGTTTTCACTGAGGCAGAGCTTAACTATGGACTCCAGGTGGGTACTAAACTCACATTTACTCCAGGCCAGCCTTGAACTTAAGATCCATCTGCCATGGCTTCTGGAGTAGTAGAATTAAAAGATTGCATCACCAACTCTAAATGCTTGGTCTCTTGATTTCCACAGTGTTTTCCAAATCTGTTTTATTTTCCTCAAGTATCCTGTTCTCTGTGAACCAAGTCCTTGTCTTCTTCTCATCCCTACCCAAGGTAGAATTGTTTATGCTCACTTCAAGTTCCTACTGTAGCTTGCACAAACACATTGTATGATAGCACCTGGTGTCCTTTTGTGTGTAATTCCTAAACTCTAGCATCAATGATCAAGGAGTTTATGCTAAGACTAGATGTTCCAAGGGCTCTAACCCACTTTTACTAAGGTGACGCATCAAAAGAAACACTACAAACAAATTGTACATCCTCCTCTCATGGTTGTTCAAAGACATTTACACATCTGTTCTTTTAATATTTCTTTCTTGTATTTTTATAAGTAAATCTAATGTATTGCCTCAAGAGTCTTCCGCATCCTGAAGCTATTGAACAAAGTAGAGAAAACCCAGAGGGAAAAACAAATCTCTTGGAATGCATCATTTTTCTTATCCTTTAAACTCTCCCGGAAACCTGATATATATATAGCATCCATAATTCTTCCCCAACTATAAAGGTCAGTGCTTTAGATGGCATCGTTAAAGGTCAGAGGTGTCCTTACAAATACAGCAGCTTGGGTAGACTTTCTGAAATATCAACCTAGTGATGAACTGAAAATCATCCAGACTTTTACCTTCCTTCATTAAAGAGCTTGGTGGCTTTGTTTTACTAGAGTGGCCACAAGGGGCGCATTTGTTTGAATGCTTGGTCCCTAGTTGGTGGACTATTTATTAGAAAGGATTGGTGTGGCCTTGTTAGAGGAGGGGTGTGGTGAAGGATGGGCTTTGAAGTTTCAACAATTAGTGCTCTGTGTCTGTTTCTGTCTGTGTTTGCATTTACATGCGCACGCGCGCGCACACACACACACACATATACCTGGCTCTATCTTTTTGGATACTAACAGCTATCAGCCACTTCTCCAGTGCCATGCTTTCCTTCCTGCCTGCTGCCATGATGCTCATGAACTCATCCTCTAAAACCATAAGATCCCAAATAAATACTTTCTAAGTTGCCTTGGAAGCAGTGTTTTGTCATAACAATAGAAAAGTCTGAACTTTCAAGCAAAGCTTACTATGGTGAGAAGGGGGAAAGCCCTATTGATTATGTTGTCTTAAGATGGGGTGATTTCTATGTCAGAGTAGATAGAGTCCTCTCGAACCAGACCCAGCCCATTGTACCAAGCAAAAAAGGCCAAGCACAGAGTAAAAATATATAACATTGACCACAAAAGAGCTGAGGGTAAAACAGTAGGTACCAGAGGCTGGAGCAAGGAAGGAAGGAGTAAGGTAGAAGGTCAGGTTGGTCACGTTAACCTGGATTACAGACAAGAGTGAGAAGTTCTGGGGTGCTTATAAATAACCATTATTACTCTATAATGTGAGAAAGGTAGCAAAAAGGATCTCAAATGTTTTCATCATAAAGAAATAATAAGATAGCCTCGGGAGAGCCCCATCACAAAAGGTGAGTTACCCTCCTCCCAGCCAGCCAGGCCTGCTAGGATAGCCCCAGTCAGGGCAAAGGGCACAAAACATGTCACCCAAACCCATCACAGCTCCTGTAGGCAAGCAAGCAGGATTCCTAACTATCCTTGAACCTTCTACCCCATTAGCCTCAATCTATTCCCTAAACCCATCCATCCCCCAACTTCTGCTGCTTCCAGAGACACAGTCTCTGGAGAGCACCATCTTCCTGAGACACAGAACCTGAAGAGATCCATCACACGAGCTCCAGCTGCTGATCTCAACTGCTCCCTCCCTGAGACACAAACTCCACTACCTCCATTTTATCCAAAAGCTCCAACTGTACCAAGAGCAACTAGTGAACCAAAGCCAGCTCCCTGAAATACAGACAACGCTTGCACCCATCAAAGAAACAGAAGAGTAGAGGCCAGTGCAAAAATACATTCAACACCATAAAGAACAATATGGTACCACTAGAACCTAGTAGTTCTATAACAGCAAGATCTAACTAAACGTTCCAATATAGAAGAAGTGGCAGAAAAAACAACCTTCAAAATAAGGATATAAGACTTTAAAGAGGAAATTAAAGAAGAAATGGGAAAACTCTCTTAATGAAATGGAGGAAAAGACAAAAAATTGGAAGAAAACAGTAAACTTAAAAACTAGAGAACAAACAAACAAGTCAATCAAACAGGTGAAGAAAATAGTTCAAGACTTAAAAACTGAAATAGAAGCAATAAAGAAGACCCAAAGGAAGGGATTGCTGGAAGTAGAAAATCTGAGCAAATGAACAAGAACTACGGATGCAAGCATAACTAAAAGAATGCAAGAGATGGAAGAGAGGATCTCTCCTATGGAAGATATGTTAGAGAAAACAGATTTCTCAAAAGAAACTCTAAAGGTAAAAATATTCATAACACAAAACATTCAGAAATCTGGAACATCATGAAAATACCAAACCTAAAAACAATCGGAATATAAGGAGGAGAAGAATATCAGTTCAAAGGCAAAGAAATAATATTTAAAAAAAAATCATAGAAGAAACCTTTCCCAACCCCTCAAAAAATGCCTATGAAGACACAAGAAACTTACAGAACATCAAATAAATTAGGCTCCCCCCCCAAAGTCCACACACCACATAATAATCAAAACACTAAACATGCAGAATAAAGAAAGAATTTTAAGAGCTGCAAAGGAAAAAGGCCAAGTAATTTAGAAAGGCAGACCAATCAGAATAGCACCCAACTTTTCTTTTCTTTTTTTCTTTTATTTATTTTTGAATAAAGTCTCTTTTTTTATTCATGTATCCCCTTGTTGAGATTCCCTTCCCTGCCCCCCCAACCCCTCCCAGTCACTCTCTCTTCTCCCCATCTCCTTATCTCCTCCCTAGCAAGGGCAGGAGGTCCCAAGGTGGCTTAGTTCAGCATCCACTCTAGGCAAGTCCGATTTCTCTCATCCCAATATCAAGACTGAGTCAGGTGTTATTCTGGAGAGGGTGGGCTCCAAGGTGCCAGTCCAAGGTGCTTCGGATCCCAAGCTGTTCAGTGGTTGTGATTTGCAGCTTGGGTGTGGTTTGCTTTTTATTTAAAGTCCACTAATGAATGAGTACATCCCCTGCTTGTCTTTCTGGGTTTGTGATACCTCACTCAGGAGGATATTCTCCAAATCCATCCATTTGCCTGTGAAGTTTAGGATATCATGAACTTTTCAGTGGGGACTATGAAGGTGAGAAGGTCCTGGACAAACATAATATAGACACTAGGAGACAATGGATGCCAGCCCAGACTACTATACCCAGTAAAACTCTCAATTACTATATACAGAGTAAACAAGATATCTCATGACAAAACCAGATTTAAACAATATCTATCCACAAATCCAGTACTAAAGAAAACACTAGAAGGAAAGCTGTTGGGAGCTGCTGCACCTTAAAGATGGCGCTGGCTCCTGCCACCCCCCCCCCCCGCCCTCCTAATGGCGAATGCTTCTAGTAATAATTAACTCCATCCATGGTATGTGCTGAATTGACTAGCTTGCTTCCGTGCGCTTGGCCCTATGGTGGAAGGCCACGCGGCATTAGCTGACTTTGAGTTTAAAACTGGCTGCACGGGTTGGGAAAGGGGCTACTGCAGCAAGAAGTATCTGTATTAATAAAAAGGACCTGGTCAATTGCCACGGAAGAATCCTGGTGTTGTGTCTTTTCCTGCTGGTCGAGATTTGGCGCGGCACAGAAAACTCCAACCTAAAGAAGCTAAATACACCCATGAAGCCACAAGCAATAGATAATCCCACAGAAGAAAATTCCAAAAAAGGGAAATACGCACACACTGCCACCAAAAATAACAGGAATTAACATTCACTTGTCATTAATATCCCTTAATATCAATGAATTCAATTCACCTATAAAAAGGCACAGGCTAAAAACAGGATCCATCCTTCTGCTGCATGCAAGAAACACACCTCAACTTCAAAGACAGGCACTGCCTCAGAGTAAAGGACTAGGAAAAGACTTTCCAATCAAATGGACTTAAGAAACAAGCTGGTATAGCCATCCTAATATCTAACAAAATAGACTTCAAAGTAAATTCAGTCAAGAGATCAGGAAGAACATTACTTATTCATCTCAGGAAGAATCCATCAAGATGAAATCTCAATCCTAAACATTTATACCCATTACAAGGGCACCCACATATGTAAAAGAAACATTAATAAAGCTTAAACATCACATCAAACCCCACACACTAATAGTGGGAGATTTCAAAACCCCACTATCACCAATGGTGAGATTGTCCAAACAGAAACTTAACAGAGAAATTAGGAAGCTAACAGATATTATGACTTAAATGGACTTTACAGATATATGGAGAACATTCCACCCAAACACCAAAGAATATAACTTCTTCTCAGCACCCATGAATCTTTTTCTAAAATTAACCACATACTCTGTAATAAAACAAATATGAATAGATACAAAAATGCAAATAACCCCTTGTATCTTATCAGATTACAATGCACTGAAGTTTGAGTTCAACAACACAAACCACAGAGAGCCTGCAAACTCATGCAAACTGAACATCTCTCAATTGAATCACCTCTGGGTCAAGGAAGAAATAAAGACTTCCTAGAATTCAATGAAAATGAATCCACAACATATGCAAACTTATGGGATACAATGAAAGCAGTGCTAAGAGGAAAGTTCATAGCACTAGATTCCTACATAAAAATTTTGGAGAAATCTCACACAAGAGATTTAAGAGCACAGCTGAAAACTCTAGAACAAATAGAAGCAAACCCACCCAAAAGAAGTAGACAGCAGGAAATAAACTCAGGGCTAAAATCAATACAATTGATACAAAGAAGAAGAAGAAACAAAGAATCAATGAAACAAAGAGTTGGTTCTTTGAAAAATCAACAAGATAGATAAACCCTTCTCCAAGTTAACCAAAAGGCAGAAATAGAATACCCAAATTAACAAAAATCAGAAATGAAAAGGAGCCCTAAGAACAGACACTAAGGAAATCCAGAGAATCATTATTAGGTCATACTTCAAAAACTTGTACTCCACAAAATTGGAAAATCTAAAAGAAATGGACAGCTTTCTGGACAGGTGCCACTTACCAAAATTAAATTAACACCAAATAAATGACCTAAATAGACCTAAAAGTATAAGGAAATAAAAGTAGGTATTAAAAGTCTCCTAAACAAAACAGAACAAAACCCATACCAAAACAAAACAACAACAACAACAAAAAAGCTCAGGGCCAGATGGTTTCAGTACAGAATTCTACCAGAATTTCAAAGAACTAATACCAACTCTTCTCAAATTGTTCAATAAAAACAGAAAGAACACTGTCAAACCGTTTATAAGGCTACAGTCACCTTGATACCCAAACCACACAAAGATGCAATAAAGAAAATTACAGACCAATCTCCCTCATGAACATTGTTGTAAAAATACTAAATAAAATAACGGCAAGTGAAATTCAAGAACATATAAAAAAAAATCATCCACCATGATCAAGTAGGCTTCATCCAAAGATGCAAGGATGGTTTAACGTATAAAAAACTGTCAATGTCATCCATCATATAAACAACCTAAAGAAAAAAAAAAAAAAACCACATGGTCATCTCATTAGATGCTGAAAAAGCCTTTAACAAAATCCAACACTCCTTTATGATAAAGGGCCTAGAGAGATCATGGAAACAGGGATACAGGACAATACCTAAACATCATAAAGGCAATATACAGCAAGACAACAGCCAACATCAAACTAAATGGAGAGAAACTCAAAGCGATCCCACTAAAATCAGGAACAAAACAAGGCTGTCCACTTTACTCATATCTATTCAATATAGTTCTCAAAGTTTTAGCTAGAGCAATAAGACAACAAAAGGAGATCAAGGACATACAAATTGGAAAGGAAGAAGTCAAACTATCATTATTCACAGATGATATGATAGTATATATGAGAGAATCCCAAAATTCTACTAGGGAGCTCCTACATCTGATAATCACCTTCCGCAATGTAGAAGGATAGAAGATTAACTCAAAGAAATCAACAGCCCTCTTACACACAAATGATAAAGCAATGAAAAGGAAATCAGGAAATCACCCTTTACAATCACTGGAAATAACATCAAATATCTTAGGGTAACTCTAATCAAAGAAGTGGCAGGCCTGTATGCCAAAAACTTTATGTCACTAAAGAAAAAAAATGAAGATATCAGAAAATGGAAACATCTCCCATGCTCTTGTGTAGGTAGGATCAACAGAGTAAAAATGGCAATCTTACCAAAAGCAATCTACAGATTAAGTGCAATCCTCATCAATATTCCAACACAATGCTTCATAGACCTCAAAAGAACAATATTTAATTTCATATGGAAAAAACAAAAACTCAGAAATGCCAAAAAAAATCCTATTCAATAATAAAACTTTGGGAGGCATCACCATCACTGACTTCAAACTCTACTATAGAGCTACAGTAATAAAAACAGCCTGCTACTGTCATAAAAATAGACTTGTGGATCAATGGAATCTAACTGCAGACCCTGATTAATCCACACACTATGAACACCTGATTTTTTACAAGGAAGCCAAAAATATACAATGGGAAAAGATAGCATATTCAATGAATGGTGCTGGCATAACTAGATAGTATGTAGAATGCAAATATATCCATATCTATCACCCTGCACAAAACTCAAGTCCAAGTGGATCAAAGATCTCAACATAAACCCAGTTACACTGACCCTGATAGAAAAGAAAGTATGAGATAGCCTTGGACACAATGGCACATCAGACCATTTCATAAATATAACACAAGTAGCAGAAACACTAAGAACAACAATTAATAAATGAAACTCCTGAAACTGAGAAGGCAAAGGACACATTAAATAAGATAAAATGACAGGCCTACAGAATGAGAAAAGATCTTCACTAACCCTACATCAGAGGAATGATCTCTAATATATATATATATATGTATGTATACATATATATATATAAAACAAAAAACTCAAAAAAAAACTAGAGATAAAAAAGTCAAAGACCCGAAGTAAAAAAAAATAGCATACAGAGCTAAAGAGAGAATTCTCACCAGAAGAACTCCAAATGGCTGAAATTATACTTAAAGAATTGCTCAACATTCTTAGCCATCAGAGAAATGCAAATCAAAACAACTTTGAGATACCACTTTACACCTGTCAGAAGGGCAAAGATCAAAAACACTGATGACAGCCTAGGGGGGTTAGGGGAACACTCTTCCATTGCTGGGGAATGTAAACTGTACAGGTACTTTGGAAATCAGTATGGTGTTTCCTCAGAAAACTGAAAATCAATTTACCCAAGGATCCAGCAATACTACTATTGGGCATATACCCAAAGATGCACATTCTTACCCACAAGGTTATTAGCTCAACTGTGTTCATAGCAGCATTATTCATAATAACCAGAACCTAGAAACAATCTAGATATCCCCTCAACTGAAAAACAGATTTAAAAATTGTGATACATTTACATAATGGAGTACTACTCAGCTGAAAAAAAATGACATTCTAAAATTTGCAGGCAAATGGATGGATCTGGAAAGTATCATCTTGATTGAGGTAACACAAATCCAAAAAGATAGACATGGTATATACTCATTCATAAGTGGATTTTAGATGTAAAGCAAAAGATAACAAAGCTATAACCTTCCTCCTCCCCTACCCCAGCAGCTAGGTAACATCTGGGAAAGGGAAATAGAGAAGATCTTCTGAGTAAATTGGGATCATGGGCCAGGAGTTGGGAGGAGCAAGGGGAGGTAAGAAGAAAACATAAGAGAATGGGATCGTTAGGTGGGGTAGGGAGAGCAACAGAGAGGGAGAACAAAAAAATAAATATCTTGATTGAGGGAGCCATTGAGAAAAACATGGTGCTAGGAAAACATCCAAGAACCCACAAGATGATGAGCCCAGCTAGGTAGGACTCCAAGCAATAGTGGAGAGGGTATCTAAACTGGCCTTCCCTTCCCTTCTTATCAAATGAATGAGTACCCAAATGGCCATTACAGACCTTCATCCAGCAACTGATGGAGGCAGATGCTGAGATCCATAACTAAGCACTGGGTGGAGCTCCCCGTCTAGCTGAAGAGTGGGAAGAGAGATTATATGTGCAAAGGGATCAGGATCATGAGGAGGCCCACAAAGACAGTTGACCAGATCTACTGGGAGCTCACTGACTAAAATGACAGCTGAGGAACCTTAATAGAAGAGAACTAAACCCTCTGAAAGTAGATGACAGTCAATCAGAGTGAGCAATTTGTGGAGCCTCTCAGAGTCAGAGCAGAGTTTATTCCTAGGGCATAAACTAGATTATTGAAGCCCATTCCCTACAGAGGAACACCTTACTCAGCCTTGATACTGGGGAGAAGGCCTTGGTCCTACCTCATCTGGATATGCCAGACTGAACTGACTCACCTTGCAGTCCTTGCCTTCCCTGGGGAATGAATGGGGGGATGGGGTAAAAAGAGGCTGGGGGAGGGGGTAGGGAGGGAGAGAAAGCAGTGGTAGTTAAGGTTAAAAAAATTTAAATAAAAACAAGAATAAATGTGCAAGGAGATAGTCTGCATCAAACTCAGCCACTATATAAAGCATAAATGTGCTGCTACAGCACCCTGTGCCCCACATGTAAACTTTCATAATTTAAAAGCAAAATTCAAACATTCAAATAAAGTAGAATAAAAGAAAAAGAATGAGAAGAAAGTGAAACTATTTTTTATTGGTCTCAGCCAGTTTTGAGCAACAATTGACCTGAATTCTATACCAAAATAGGTTTATGATGCTGTAGAAATATCTTCCAGCTATTAAATAGACTGCCACCCATGCTCCTGGTAATGTTGGAATCAGCACATGTAAAGTTCTATACTTAGAAACACAAAGGGGACTCCTAGGGATGACAGTCAGCAAGTTATGAGTCCAGTGGTAATCTAGACTTAGGAATAGATATTCACTAATAGTGCTGGTCCTGGAGCAGACTCCAGAGGGAACCTCAGTACTAACCCAGTTCTCAGATGAGGAATGACTGCAACAGTGGAAGATCAGCACGTCATCCAAATTGGTCTTTTCTTGTGACAAATGTCACATTTACAGGCAGAAATGAAACTTTTAGTAACAGGCCTTGCTGAATGTTCACAATAGGGATAGCCAGGATGTCTTATCAAGTACAGATAGCTTCATGTAAAAAAGGTTTACCTAGTTGTGTTGACTAGGACAATTAAATATGCTTTTTTGTAAAGGAATCTGTCTATATTGCTTTCCCAGAATCCATGTTGGCAACTTTGTGAGTTGCATATAATCGTGTAGGTCTGTGAGAATGGCTGTTCTCAGAGATGCTGCTTGTAGTTCATCTTTATAGATGTAACCAAGGTTTGCTTGGAGATCATTTATAGCTATGTATTCTGCTTCCATGCTGTGAACTCAGCCTGCTAGAATTAAATGACCTTTATGAAAGCCAATGTAATCAATCCTATTATATTTGGCCTCCCGATATTAACTCCTACAAGCTAAGATGAAACCATAGCTTTGATCTCATGCCGTGTTCTCCATGCATTACTCGGAAGAATACATCTGTGTGTAAGGACACACTGGCCATTTACTCTAAGAACCAAGTGGCAATGCCTCCCACCCCCATAATTTTGAAAACCTGTCATAGGTTGATAATATCTGCTTTTGGCTTTGTGTGCTTTTCTGAGTCAATATGGTGAAAACAATTTCCTCCTTTGAGAAATTCCTGCAAGACTCATTAACACAAAAATCCTCATGCCTTTTCCATACTGTATTTTCTGGGTTATTCAGAAAAGAAGATGCCTTTGCTCACAGCAGAGCAATCAAAACTCTGCTGAAGAACAAGGCTCACTCTTAGCTGAATGGCACCAAGGGTTAATTTCTTTATGTGGCAGCACTTCACGCATCCTCCACCCAAGTCACCACACCTTGGCCAATCAGGCTCCAGAAAATGGCCTCACTCTGCCCTCACCTCCATTTCTGTTCCTCTAGAAACTTGCCTGACTTCCGGTACCCCAAATCCTTTCCTTGTCCTCCCTCCCTTCATCTGTAAACGCCCAGACTTTAGAAATTTGCATGAATTTCATCCTTTACCAGTCTGCCTGGGATAAGTTCTGAACAGTAGAGAAAGGCAACTAATTTCAATCAGGCTGAAGCTGCTATCCTTTCTTGTAAGAATGAATTCCCATTTGCAGTCTAGAATAAGTTCCCTTTAGGAAGAAACATGCACGCCGGGCATTCTCAGATGTCTGAGACGTCAAATATTTCTTCTGCTTCTGGCTGTATTTGTTCAAAAATCCATCTCTATCTCTCCTTCCCCCTCCCCTTCCCTCCTCTCTCCCCCCACATCTGAAACCAGCCTTGTTTCTTAATAGTGTTTCCAAAGTATTCTCCGTCTTTCCTCTCCCCTTCTACTTCTCTCTGTCAATGTCTCCCTCTCTCCATCCATCCGTGTAGTGAAATTTTAGTTCTTGTTAAAAATCAAGAAAACAAAGGACAGAAAGGTGTGTGAGTGTGTGTGTGTGGGAATTGGAGAGGAGTTGTGAAGGGAAAACATTTAGAGTAAATATGACCAGGATACACTGTATAAAATCCTTTAAGCACAAAAAATATTTTCAATAAGTTTTAAAACTGTTTCCCAAAAAATGGTTTCACAGATAATGAATGTATGTATATACTCTGTTTCATGGGACAGACTTTTAGACTTTTAGTTCCTTGTTTAGTTCCTTTAGTTGAGTACTATTAAAGTAAAAAGATCAGGTCATTTGCAGGAAAATGGAATGAAGCAGGGGGGTCATTATGTTAAGTTAAAGGCAGATGCTTATTTTTTTCTTCAGTGTGAAGCAAGGAAAAAAAAAAAAAAAGAACAATTGGAGAAGGGTAAGAAGCCACAAGGGAAAAGGAGGGAAGGAGAAGAGAATCTGGGAAAATACAAAGTATCACATATGTAAAAGAAAGTTAATATGGACATCTGACAAGCACAATTGTAATAAAGATGTGTATACTGTTAGACTTAGAAACATGTATGTTACTCCTGCTCTAAACACCTTATGAATTCTGTTTGTTCTCTCTTATGAAAACAAGTTGAGCCACAGACCTTGTCTTATATAAATTTGTAATATATAAATTTAAAGGAGTTAAGATTGGGTAACAAAAGCCACAGGTTTGGATCTATGGACTACACTAAAGAATAGTTGTTACCCGGGATCTAATAATTGTGTGGTTATCTTCATAGCAGGATGAGGCATCTCTGAGATACACATGGGTTTTAGTTACTGTTGTTATGAAAAGAATGTCATGACCAATGCAACTCTTATGAAAGAAATCACTTAACTGATGTTGCATACATCTCTGAAAGCAGAGAGAGAAGGCAGAAAAAGATCCAACAAGGTTATACCTACCACAACAAGGGCACATCTCCTAATTCTTCCCAAATAATTCCACTAACTGGAACCTAAGCATTCAAACATAGGAGCCTATGAGGACCATTCTCATTTGTACCACCACAACATTCAAACCATGAATTTCTGCCAAACATCCTAACAGCACTTTTCAATGTTCTGTGGGACACCGGAACAGGGATGATGTATGAAGAAAAGTATATACAGAAAGCAATATACTCCACATTCTATATATTAGATTGAACCCTATGGAACTGCCACCTTGTAGACAGTTTAGTATGACTCAAAGTAACAGTATTGGAATACATTAACAAAATTAATGCCTTCAGCTATTTTCTTCTCCTCTTAAATCCATTTTTGCCCAAAAATTGTGAACTGAATTCATCTGAACCTGTATTGCTACCAACAAATATACATAGTCAAAATCCAAAGCGTTAAAATTACATTGAGTGAATCATACACTGAGGCAGCTTTCATAATTGAGTCTGATGGTGCCAAATCATGTCTGAAACAAAACAGTGCATGATACATCACCAAACAGATATTTTCAAGAGCGGTTGGAGGGGAAAGAACAAATGTCTCCCAGCACTTCTGAATGTCATAGGAGCACGCCATAAAAGCTTTAGCGAAGTATGCTAACAGGTTTTGCCCAATGACTGGCAATTAGTACTGAGAACATTTTAGTCCATCTCTACCATCGCCACACTACAGACTGCCATCATCTATTTACCAAATTTCAATGGACAGTACCTGCTAATAGATTCTACCCCTTTGTATGTGTTCTAGTTTGTTATCTTTGGGGTCATATCTCTTGATAGAGAAAACATTTGGCTCCTCTATCCTCAATATAAACAAAAGCTTTTTACCACACAAACAAGGTCAATTTGTTCTATTTGGGGGATAAGTAATGAGATGAACTATAAGGTACTGCAGTGCAAAATGTATTCGCCTTTCATCAACTTTATAAAAGAGAAGCAATGAACAACTGAGCAATATGTCATGGTGAGGCTTTTCATACTAGCTTCCAAACAATAAACAAGCATAGCAGCATAGAAATAGAGTTACACAATGGTATTTTAGCAAATTTGCAGAAAATATTTTCCTTTTTATTTTCATTATGCCTTTACTTTACCAACTCATATAAATCCTCACCTTGCTCTCAGGACACTAAGTAGTTGTATATTTTCAATTCACTACAATTTAGGCACATAGTGCAGACAGCCTAAACTGTCTGATGCTATTGTTGTTAGAAGCTGAAGACAAGTATCTACTGGAAAATACTGGAGATAATATCAAAACTTTGGTTTCAACTACAGTGTGTTCTTAAAATCCCAGGGTCCAACTGCACGGAATCTTGTCTGCTATATGCTAACTTGTATTCATGCACATAAATATCAAGGAAGTAATAAAAACAAGCAAAGTATTAGCACTCTAATGGCTGCAAAGGACACTATGTGCTTCCCCCTTAGAATCCTGAATGCATTAGTCATACATAGCTCAGCTCCAACATTACTTGATGAATTTTTGTAAGATAAAGTTCCATTTGAGTATGTATGCATACACGTTTCAGGTTTTCTCTGATGTCAAACAGTGTTTGAGCATGTATTTTAGAAAGGCTCATTGTGTGAATATGTAGATTAATTCATTCTGCAAATGACAAGTTTTGAATTTTAAGTACTCTAATTTAAGAATGCATTAACTTACTGTCCACAGCACATAATTACAGCAGTACATGACTATTTTAAAGAAGCACTCTCCATATAAAAATTTGCTCAAATTGTAGGACCTCAGCTAAGATAGGGAAAATGGAAAACAGAGGAAAAAGGTGTTACTTCTCTCGGCTTATTCCCTGACTTTAGTTATGTGGAAGTGAGGGAGACTATAGTGTAACAGCAAAGTGCCCAATAGTGTAAACTCAATAGTGGGAAGATGTGTGAACAAAAACATCAAAACCAGTCAACATTGAAATAAATGAGTCCATAAAATCAAATAAAAACTGGTCATTATTGTTGAAAGGAAACATAAATGATAAAATATGATACACTATGCCTGTGCTTGTCTCCTCAAAACACAATGCTTGAGATCATTGTTTACATGAAGGAAGTCCTTTAAACACTGGGGACTTAAAATGACAACACTCGGATTCTCATCAAATGGCGTTTATTAGAAAAAATGGTAATATATAAAGGTAATGAATAAAAAGCATATAAAGAAGTGGGGTAGTACCGAGTGGAAAATAAATAGCAGTCTCTGTTCCTTCTCTACTTAGCACTGATAACTAGGAACCATTAGTAATCATCTCATCACATAGTGACATGGACACATTTTGGTACTCTGTCACTTTTACAAAATGTTCTGCTATGATCTGTCTCCACCCAAACTCATGATGAAATTTGTTATTGGAACAGTACTGGTAAACGGGAGCTTTAAGATGGGCCTAAGACTATGGTATAAAGTGGTATGATAACAAAAGACCCCATTCTCCCCAACTGCTTTCACCATGCAATAAAGCACAAGAAGGCCCTTGTCAGCTGCCGGCACTCCGGACTCCAGAATTATGAGACAGTCACTTTATTTGATACGAATTACCCACTCTTTATTATTCCATTATAGCAATGCACTGCCAAGTAAGGCATGTTCCTCGGTAAATTTTCAAACTGCTTTTTATTCCAGATGTTCCAAAGGCACCCTCACCCTGGTTCTTCCAATATACATGTTCAAAACCATATTTGTGAATGTAAAAAGAGGATAGGAGAGTGTTGGTTCTCCTGGAGAACCAATGCACCAAAGTTCCATTTGGTTATGAGCAATACATGTAGGTTCTGGTCCTCCAGAAGAGCAGCAACTGATAAACACTAATCTTTCCAGCTCTCCACATCCATTTCTAATCAGTACACATCTGAATACTATGTATTACACTATCTTTTTCTAAAACAGTTCAGCTTAATAAAACAAACATTAACTTAATCATCAACAGTACTTTCATTCTACTACATTTATTAACTATAGACTGCAGAGACAATTATCTGCATGGTGTCAGGAGCCAAAGCCTAACTTAGCCATTTTTCAGTTTATAAGTTAGCTTCTACAGTTAGCCCTACTGTTTTAAGCTAGGCCATGAACCCAAGTGGCTTTCTTTGATCCTCTAAGACCAGCAGGTGACACTCTCCAGGCATTGAACTGAGAACAGATAGATTTCCACATCAACTTTGTCCTCAGGCTTACCACCTTTTTAAATAACCCTCCCCTTCCTCCTGGCTATGTGTATTCTTCACACTCTGAGATTCTATTTAAACCATGGCTGGAAGAATAAAGTGTGCCAGAGCTTGAGTGAAAATACCTCCGTGTTCCTGTTTCTCCATTTGTCTCACCCCCAGTTCCAGGTCCACGTTGAAGACCCTGCTGGCGGGGGGAGCATGGAACCTATGACTATCCTGATTTAGTACAGGAAAAGATTAAGAATTTTCTATTCAAAGAAACAAGGAATACATTTACCTTTTTTTCAGGGAGTTTAGACATTGGGCCAAGGTGATTTTGAATGCACTCTAAGATTAATGTGAGGGTAACAACCCTGTACCATTTCTCTCTTCCAAAAGGCCATTGTCTGTTATTCTGTTTAGTGCTCCAAAATCCAGACTGGATAATTTATAAATACAAATAAATATTTTTAGTTCTGGATGTTGGAAAATGCAGCAGCTTATTTGCTGTTCGCCCATGTCTGCTCCAAATACAATACCTTGTTCCCAGCTCTTCCAAGGGAACAGACTTAACTGCACACACAGTGGAGGATTAGGAGAGGTAGAGGCCTAACCTGTAGCCACATTATTGGGCACTCATCTACTGACCGATAGCTTCTTTCCTGAGGAACCACAAGGCCCCACACATTACTACCACTCTCAGCTGACTGTTATCTAACTACTTCTAATGGAAGACTAGCTAAATTAACCACTGGCAGTTGGGCTCCACACCAAAGATAGAGTTTAATCACAAAACAAACACTTCAAAGAAATAATCCTCAGATATCAATTCATAATGAAATGCTAAGGATTTATAACTAGTTTTTCCCACTGGAACAACTTCACCACCATGGCTACACAAACTAGCTCACTCAAGTTCAAGTGCTTGTCAAGAAAGCTATAGTAATGTGTTTGCCCTGAAATACTTGCAGATTCATATGAATTCTGTGTTCTTAACTGTTGAGCCATCTCTTCAGTTCTCTATCAGCCAGAAACATTCTACAAACCAGAAAAACATACTAACAACTATAAATATCATCCCTAAAGAGAAATCTTCAGAGAACAATGAAGAAATGGCAACATAATAAAGGAGGCATGCACACTTTCACATAGACTAAGAAATAAAGTTTCATGCCAAGGCAGAGCTCTGCAGCTGTCTGAAGTCTGTAGGGAGCACAGTGGGACCCCAAGGCAAACAGACGACAAGCATGGAATAAGTGATCTCCAAATTTCCCATGTGCTGTACAAACACACTATTTTAAGAATGTCAAGGAATAAAAGATTAGGAAGCACCAAATAAGCAGAAAGTACTGAGAAAGAAGAAAAACCTGGATTCAATTCTTTGCCACTGTAGCGAAGTGGCCTCAGTTAAATTAGAGCCTTTACTGAGCACACAGGCCTCTGTTAATAAATGGGAGTGGAGAGATTTTGCTGAAGACCACTGCAAGATGTCAAATTCCTTGATTATTCTTAGCATTTACACCAATGCTGGAAAACAATACTTTTTAGCTAAAAACTCTAAATTCATTTGGTCATTCAATATGCATTTATCAGACAAATCATTCATATTAGATGCTGGAGATCCTGGGAACAGACATAGAAGACACATGTATACCCCCAGACACCTTAATGTCCAGGTGACTCAACAGTAAAGCTTTCTGCATGTGTGTAAGTAAGGAAGACCTACAAGACTGTCAACACACAGTTAATACTAAGCAGCTGGCGAGAGCTTTTGCCTACAGTGTCATTCTCCTTCACTCTTAACTTTACTTAAGGAAATTAAGTTTAAATAATTCTTACACTCATAAATCATAAAGTGTCAATTTTATAAAAATACTTTATTTTAAAAACTTAGTAGATTATAAGTAACTTGGATTATAGTAACTTAAAGATTATACTAAAAAGACAACATGTGTTCAGTATATTATAGAGGCATATTTAAAAGCCATAACGAAACCTGCTCCGTAACCACTAATATGCATGTTAATTACTGGATGGGAATAGTGGAGGACCTGAATCAACATTTACTTAAATATTACATAAACAGGATTTTTCTCCAAGAATGAGATTAACCATCTTATGAATGCCATTTTCTTAAAGTTTACAAATATATATGGACTTACAACTGAGTTATTTAAAATATATGTGAATATACAACAGAGTAATTTTATTTAATATTTTACAATGTTCTTTTAAAAAAATCTAGCTCCATAATAATTTTCCTTTAAAAAAACTCTTTATCATATAATCTGAACAGTCTATATTTTTCTGAAATACAAGCATATACCTAATAGTAAGGCCCAAAATGAGAAGAATTACTCTCTCCAGGGGAGGGAGGGGGAGGGGGAGGTGGAGGTGGAGGTGGAGGCAGGGAGTATGGTAAATTAAGCATGTGGTGGGAAGCCATGTTAGGTGCAGCCCACCCTATGCTTACAGATGGAGGTGGGGGTGGGGGTGGGGGAGGGAGTGAGAAGTTATGAATATCAAACATGGGAGGGGGAAAAGCATAGTGGGGCATGACAGGATTATCTTGTCTCTGAGGTGGAAATCCCAAAGTCTCATGAGAGGCCATAGGATCTGAGTTATACATGTGCTGAGGTGGAGGCCTGCTGTGGCTTCCTCGGGAATACCTACTCCTGGGAAAGCCTCTTGTGAACTCTCTATTATGATATCCTTTTGAATATTCTGAACAAGAACCATATGCATTCCAATTCTGATGCACTTCACCACAATCTTCACCTTGGATGGAACAAACACATAAAAGAACAATTAAAATTCTGTTTTATATATCAAGATCATTGTTTAAAAAAATGGTTTCTATTCTTTAAGTTACTAACATGACAGAAAACTCAGTTCTAAATGAAATTTAAATGGCACAACTTAATGTTGAAGGGTTAGAAAAGGCCAGCAAGACAACATATTTACCAATAACTGCATCCAAACACCACATAAAACCCACAGAACCATCCCCACTCACACTCAAGACTGGGAGAGAAAGGCAAAATAAACAGTGTGATTTGGGTGCTACACTACTGAATTCTAAATATGAGCAAATTTAGTTAAGATAACCACACTGAAAGCACAGCTGCCTCTAAGAGACTCAGCTTGTTATCCTAGTAGACAACTTCAGGTTGAGCTCAAGCAACCCAAGCATTCCTGGGCTCTCAACATAGCCAATGCTGTGTAATGCCTCTGCTGAGGGGCCCCAGGAGATACCCAGATGTTCTCTTTATTTTTGCTTACGTATTTGTAGATGAAGGCCATAAATGACTATCAAAAACTATATACTCACTTGATTCATTCAATTCAGATTTGAGTTTTTTCCGCCCTTGAATCTGAGATTTTTTCCTCTGTTTGGCTTCTTTTTCTTTTTCATCGTCACTGAAATCCAAGGCCTGGCAGATAAAAGTAGAGATCCAATTATCACTTGTTTGCCAATGAAACAGTAGATGCTTGTAGGTGAGACTCAAACTGCTACATGAGAAAGGTTGCTCATTTCAACTTAATACTACCTATTAATATGCAGATTAACAACTAAAGTAATAACAGAAAAAATAAAATGAGTTTTTGTTTGTAAGCCCTAATGAGTTTAATAATAAGCTGGATACTCAAAATTTGCCTTTTTAAAAAACTGTCTATTCAATTCCTAGAAAACTTCACAAGATAAATAATTTAAAAATGCCAAAAATCTGCAATGTTAAAATTTGGAATACATAGTCCAATCAAAGATTTGGAAGAACACTTCCTGTATAGACTGAAGCTTCATCCTCATACCAGCCACCAAAGAAAATAGTACATTCCTACACATCACCAGATCCAAAATAAAAATCAAAGACATCATTCCATGATGTGTTCATTCAAAATCATAAATATACCTTCTCCATCAAGCTTGTCATAATGTTAAACTCCATTCTTTACGACAAGCAATACAACAAATACTACAACTTTGTGTTAAAAGGACTGTGGGGCTGGGTAAGGAAAGAGTAGGAAAGGAGGACTTACTGGCAGAACAGGGAGTGAGAACAATATGCACAGTCGACAGAACTGAGCATATAAAAGTAAAGATGCTCTGTAAGGCAACCAAAGCCTCTCTTTCCTACAACAGAATCACAACACTGTAGTGACAGGTAACTATCTTCTCAAAATAGAGAAGGAAAAAAACCCATTGAAAGAAATTGCTTTGAGTAAATATTGTTATCTCCTAAAATCATCTTTCTTATACAAATTCAATTTTTCATTAATGGAATATTTAGGTCAACTATAAGTTTTTCCTATATGCATTAGAATTGTAGATAAACATGAGATTTAAGAAATTAAAATATCTTTATGTCTTTAGGTCTTTTATGGATGTTCCACACTTTACGTTATAAAATTAGAAAATTGTTCTGAACTATAAAATGTCATTAGCAACTATATAAAATTAAATCCCAACATTTTTCATGAGCTAGTCTGCCATCCACCCTACAAAAAACCCATAATGATACAGCATGTAGGTTTTAGTTCTATAAAAAAAGAAAAAAAAGTCAAATCAAGCCAATTTCACAAGAACTTAACATTACCAAAATTATTAGTTTTAATCCTCATGTCAGAAATGGGGTTTAACATAATGAATTTTAAGACCTGCACTTGAACGCCCAAATATTTTAAAACATGCAATTTCATTATGAAGATTCTCTAAGCATAAGAGTGAATGTGAGGAGGTATCAACTTTACTAGAAAACATTTTAGTAGATACCAAGTTAGACTACTTCCTGAGCTAAGAGATTCCTGTCTCTAAAATCTCCTTATGTGGGCATAAACCTGACTCATAGCAGGATCTTCCGTACTGTTTGAGACATTTGAAGTACTCAGAAATTAAATCTTCAGTTAAACCAAAGCCACACCAGAACCAAAATCTTTAGAACACTCAATTCTGTATCACCTGGAGTGGAACCAAATAATCATGACATATTTGCGTCTGATTCCCAAATGAATTACACAGCTCTAGACAGATTAAATTATTAGCTCACCTTAAGAGATAAACTAAGGCCCTGTGACATGGACACAAAACAAAATCAAGAGACAGTTTCAAAAGACTAACTGTGTTACACGAGCACTAGAAGTAGAGTCCACAGCTGCTCACGACTCACCCCTTACCCTGAAAGGGCAATATACTAAAGACATCACAGTAAATGCCATCAGGTACCATGCTAACATTCACGAAACTTAAGAATAAACTCAATTTTAAGTAGTAACATTTTGTCTATCAACAAAGTTAATAAAAATGAGAGCTACAAGGTAAATAAGTTGGAATTAGTTAACAATGTATATATGACTAAGGCATGTATTGCTTTGTGAAATATTAAATAAAAAGGCTCATACTAACTTCTGGAGGTGGTTCCTGATCATTCTTCCAAGAGGCATCTGATCCTCTGTCCCTAAAAATAGAAAAAAAAAAATGCATTTTGTTAAGTGCTTATAGAACATAAACACTATGGGAAATTATATGAGTTCAACCTGTACTTTTATAAGGAAATAGGAAGAAACTAAGACTATCTTTTGACCTTTACAGACTTCAAATAACGTGGGCATCTTTTAAAGACACACAAAAACCCTGGGCATATCAAAGTATCAGCACTGCGGGATGGAGAGAAGAAAGCTATGCTGTACAGATTAACTAGTTTTGCACTTTTGATTTTTGCCTTCAAAGTATCTGACCTTTGTACAAAACAATGTTCCATACCCACACATGAAGATGCTTCAGGTGCTGCAGACATGAAAAACAGAGCAACTATCTTTCTAAGGCTTCACAGGAACAAAGGCAAGACACAAGTTCTTGTTCTTTACCTCACCTAAGAATTATCGACAATTCTCCATGAGTGATTTGTAAATCAAATGGGTAAAAAAAAAAAAGACTGAAAAATTTCGGGGCAGGTATACTGAATATTCTGAAGGACAGTGCAGTGTATTAGAAACCTATTATGAAATGAGTCGTTAAAGAGACAAAATTAGTAACCTTTGGTGGGAAGTTTTACAATGTGAAAACAGTATATATCAGAGTTTAATTATAATTTCCTAAACCTATTTTAAAATCTGTTTAATCTTAACTATTTCGTGATTTCAGCCTTCTTTGTTACCCAACTATATTAATACAAATTATTCTCACCAGATGTCCTCAGTACTTTAAATTAGATCTTAAAAATAAGTGAGATTCTATTCTATGGGCTTAATGCCACTATAATCAATATGCTAGTGATGCTGAGGTGTCACAAAACAAAAACTAATTTGCTTTAAATTTTTCACTGAGATCTTTGACGCTTTATGTGGTATATTATTTTACTATTTTATCATCTGTTCAGCTGTCATTAATCTGCTCACCTCACATAAGCCCAGTTTTCCTTTTTAATATAGTCAGTACAAGAAGTGATATTTAAGATCTTTAGCCTGGAGTTTACAGAGATATCAGGAAAGTTCCTTAGCTAGTGTATCTACTGCAAAAAACTCAAACTTGCCAAAGAAAACTCAAGCAACAAGACAACGAGTGGACAGGAAGCTAACTAAACTAGTATTACTAAGGCAGGAAATGCCAAGGGGTTTTAAAACTACTCTACTCCAAAAGCCAATTTCTTCATGCAGGTAAGTACAAGGAGACATCAAAATGTCGAGATGGTAGGGTTGCCATAGTTCACCCTCACCACTCACTTCTCTGGTTTACTCATAGTCTTCTCAGAATGGGAAATTAATAATAAAAAGCTGCTTTTATTTAATTATTTTATAAGAATTTTCAGGAAACCTTTTTGGGTATCTGATAAAGACTATGTATGGGGCACATATACTGTGCACTATCTTAATATTCTAGGAAGAATGAAAGGGCCATTGATTAAGCATTATCTGAAATACAAAAACCTTTACGACTTAGTATCTAATTCATTATCCAGTCACCAATTCATACAGGAAAATTAACCACATACAACTGGAAAAATATTTACGGACAAATGGTTCCATTTAATGATGCTTAAACATGCCTGTTAAGTTAAACTTTTCAATCTTTTATCCATATTCATTAAAGACCAAAATGGCTAACCTAGCAAGGTAGGACTATCCCAGTTCATTATAAAAATCGTAACTTTTACCTCAGTAAATGAAGTTTAGAATCCTGATTTAATATAAAAATGGTTATGAGAGATTCTGGCACCTAGACAACCTGTCCTGAAAGTCTCTCTCTGGGACCAGGGTCAATCCGTAGAGTCTGATCTCAGACTCTTCCTAGCAGTCAGGACTAGGGTTTGACTGTGAGGGGCTCCTCCAGGCACACGGCCAGGCCCACATCCAGGGCAAACTGCATCATTAGAGAAAAACTAAGACTGTGAAATTCAGACCCCTGGCTGAATCAGAGTCACAGATTGAGCAGATCCCTTGTTCAGAGGAGACAGGAGACACACAAGCCCTCTTGCAACAACTAACTAGGAGCCACCTAATCATGAGCCACTGAAGCCATGGAAAGAACCAGTGCAAAAATACATATAATAATATAAAGAACAACAAGGCAACTCCAGAAGAAACTAGTGGTTCTACAACTACAAGACCTAAACAGAGCAATGAAGAGGAAACAGAAGGAAACAACACCAAAAACACCTTTATGAAGATCATTGAATCCTTCAAAGAAGATATAAAAAATTCTCTTAAAGAAATAGAAGAAAATACAGACAAAAAATTGGAAGAGATGAAGAAATCCTGGAAAGAAAACCAAGAAAAGGTAAACCAAAAAATGAAAGAAACATTCCAGGAATTAAAAACTGAAATAGAAGCAATAAAAAAAGGCACAAAATGAGGCAAAGATAAAAATAGAAAGTCTGAAGAAAAGAGCTGGAACTACAGATACAAGCATAACCAAAAGAATCTGAGAAATGGAAGAGAGAATCTCTAGAGTGGAAGACTCAGTAGTGGATATAGATACATCAGTGAAAGAAAATAATAAAACCAAAAAAGCCAAAACACAAAATGCTCAGGAAATATGAGACACCATGAAAAGACTTAACCTGAGAATAACTAGAACAGAAGAATACCAGCTCAAAGGCACACATAATGTATTCCATAAAATGATAGAAGAAAACTTTCCTGACTTAAAGAAAGAAATGCCTATAAAGATACAAGAAGCTAACAAAATACCAAATAAACATGACCTCCCAAAAAAGTCCACTCGCCACATAATAATCAAGCCACAAAACATACAGAACAAAGAAAAAATTTTAAGAGCTGCAAAAGAAAATGGTCAACTTACCTATAAAGGCAGACCCATCAGAATCACACCTGACTATTGAATGGAAACAATGAAAGCAAGAAGGGCTTGGTCAGAAGTTATACAGACACTAAGGGACCATGGCTGCCAACCTAGACTACTATACCCAGCTAAATTATCAATCACCAAGATGGAGTAAACAAGATATTTCATGACAAAGTCAGACTGAAACAATATCTACCAATCTGGAAGTCCTGAAAGCATCAGAGGAAAAACTCCAACCTGAGGATCCCAGATACTCCCATGAGACCACAAACAATCAATAATCCCACAGAAGAAAAGCCCAGAGAAAGGAAATACAAACAAGCTACCACCAAAAATAGCAGGAAATATCAATCAGTGGTCACTAATATCCCTTAATATCAATGGACTCAACTCACGTAATAAAAAGACACACAATAACAAGATGGATACAAAACAGAAGCCATCCTTCTGCGGCATACAAGAAACACACCTCAACCACAAAAACAAACACAGGCTCACAGTAAAGGGTTGGGAAAAGATTTTCCAAGCAAATGGCCCTAAAAAACAAGCTGGGGTTGTCATCCTAATCTCTAACAAAGTAGACTTTAAGCTAAAAGCAATTAAAAGGTACCAAGATAGACATTACTTATTCATCACAGGAAAAATTGGTCAAGAGGAGATTTCAATTCTGAATATTTATGCTGTTAATAAAAGGGCACCTATCTATGTAAAAGAAACACTACTAAAGCTCAAATCACAAATTAATTCTCACACCTAATAGTGGGAGACTTCAATACCCAACTCTCACCCCTGATAGGTCAACCAGCCAGAGACTGAACAGAGAAATAAGGAGTCTAACACAGGTTATGATGCAAATGGATTTAATAGATACCTACAGAAGCTTCCATCCAAATGCAAAGGAATATACATATTTCTCAGCTCCTAATGGAACTTTCTCTAAAATAGACCACATAATTGGTCATAAAGCAAATATCAATACATAAAAAAAATGGATAAATCCCTTATATCATATGGACTACTAGGGTCTAAAGTTAGAGTTCAATAACATCAAAAATCACAGAAAGCCTACCAACTCATGAAAACTAAACATCACTCAGCTGAACTATCTCTGGGTCAAGGAAGAAATTAAGAAAGAAATTAAAGTCTACCTAGAATTTAATGAACATGAGTCCACAATGTACCCAAATGTCGCGTGCCACCTCGACCAGCAAGGAAGACGCCACACCCAGCTCTTCTTTAACGGTTTATTCAGGAACCTTGACTTCTGACTTCTGACTGACTGACTGACTGAGGACCCCGGGGAAACCCGCCCTCAGCCTAAACAGCCTTTGGGCAGCCAACCCAAGTGCGCCACATGGGCACTACCTATAGGTCCAGGTACATGGAAGCAAGCCAGATCCTCAGCCTAGCCATATATGGAATTGTCACTGAGAGCACTCACCATGTGAAAGGCAGAGGGTGGGAGCCAGCACCATCTTTAAGGCGCAGCTGCACACAGCTCCCTGCAGTTCTCTTTTATTTATACTATAGCAACAGGCAAGACCTGTTTGATATCTTTTTTTATAGAGGTATCAACTATATGTAATTAGGCGTGTTTTTCTTGGGGCCCAAGTCTTGGCAGGTCCCAAGTGTAGTGTTTAAGCCTTGTATTTTGTGCCTAGAAAAATTAATTTTTTAAGGTAGCCAGCTAAGCATGAGGGGATTGTATTGTTTTAACGGCTGTAAAGGCTTGAATAATCATGGCTGTATTGTGACACTGGGAAGCCTAATTTGGCAAATGTATCACAGGCACACTAAGGAGACTAACATTAGGGGGCCTGTCAAGGCTCCTAGACCCGTCCACTCCTTAAGATGGTTTATGGCGTTAGGGATCTATGAGGACAATCTTTTTGCCAGTCTGGCGTCTACTTGGGTCGAGTGGGACACAATGAAAGCAGTCTTAAGAGGAAAATTCATAGCACTAGATGCCTATATGAAAAGCCTAGAGATATCTCACACTAGAGAACTAACAGCACAGCTGAAAGCCTTAGAACAATTAGAAGCAAACTCACCTAGAAGGAGTAGACGGCAGGAAATAATCAAACTTAGAGCTGAAATCAATACAATTTGAAACAAAAAAAACCAATAGAAGAAATCAATGAATGAATCAAAGAGTTGGTTCTTTGAAAAAGTCAACAAGATAGATAAGCCCTTATCCAAACTAATCAAAAAGCAGAGAGAGAGTATCCAAATCAACAAAATCAGAAATGAAAAGGGAGACATAACAACAGACCCCCCAGGAAATCCAGAGAATTATCAAGTCATATTTTGAAAATCTATATTCCACAAAAATGGAAAACCAAGAAGAAATGGACAGCTTTCTGGACAGGCACCATTTACCAGATTAATTACCTAAACACTCCTATAACCCTAAAGGAAATTGAAGCTGTCATTAAATGCTTCCCAAGTAAAAAAAGCAGAGGTCCAGATGGTTTCAGTGCAGAATTCTACAGACATTCAAAGAAGAATTACTAACATTACTCCTCAAACTGTTTCACACAGTAGAAACTGAAGAAATATTGTCAAATTCCTTTTGTGAGGCCATAATTAACTTAATACCCAAGCCACTCAAAGACATAACAAAGAAGAACTATAGAACAATCTCCCTCATGAATATTGATGGTAAAATTCTCAACAAAATTTTAGTAAACCGTATACATATAAAATATACATATAAAAATATCATCCACCATGATCAAGTAGGGTTCATCCCAAAAATGCAGGGATGGTTCAACATACGAAAAACCTTAAAACCTTCAGCAATGTAGCAGAATACAAGATTAACTCAAAGAAATCAGTAGCCCTCCTATACACTAAAGATAAAGGGCTGAAAAAGAAATAAGGGAAACATCACCCTTTATAATAGGTGTAAATAGCATTAAATACCTTGGAGTAACTATAACCATGGTAGTAACAGATCTACTTGACAAAAATTTTAAATCACTGAAGAAAGAAATTAAAGAGGATATCAGAAAATGGAAAACTCTCCCATGTTCCTGGATAGGTAGGATCAACATAGTAAAAATGACAATTCTACCAAAGGCAATCTACAGATTCAATGCACCGCCCATCAAAATCCCAACACAATATTTCTTGGACCTTGAAAGAACAATACTCAATTTCATTTGGAATAACAGGAAAGCCAGGATGGCCAAAACCATTTTACTCAACAAAAGAACCTCAGGAGGTATCACCATCCCTGACTTCAAGTTATACTATAGAGCTACAGTAATAAAAACAGTCTGGTACTGGCATAAAAACAGACTTGTGGATCAATGGAATAGAATTGAGGATCCAGGCATTAGCCCAAAAACCTATGAACACCTGATCTTCGACAAAGAGGTCCAAAATATTCAATGGAAAAAAGACAGTATCTTTAACAAATGGTGTTGGCATAGCTGGTTGGCAGTGTATAGAAAAATGCAAATAGATCTAAGCCTGTCACAAAACTTAAATGCAAGTGGATCAAAGTCCTCAACATAAACCCAGCCACTCTGAACTTGATAGAAGAGAAAGTGGGAAATACACTTCTACGAATTGGAACAAGCAACCACTTCCTAAATATAACACCAGTGGCACAGACACTAAGAACAACAATCAATAGGTGGGATCTCCTGAAGCTAAGAAGCTTCTGTAAAGCCAAGGACACTGTCAATAGGAAAAAACCACAGCCTACAGAATGGCAAAAGATTTTTCATCAACCCTACAAATGATAGAGGACTGATCTCTAAAATATATAGAGAACTCAGAAATTAGAGCCCAAAACCTTGAATAACCCAATTAAAAAATAGAGTTCAGAACTAAAAAGGGAATTCTCAGCAGAAGAATTACAAATGGCTGAAAGGCACATGAAAAAGTGCTCAACTTCTTTAGCCATCAGAGAAATGCAAATCAAAACAACTTGGAGATACCTCCTGGAACCTGTCAGATTGGCTAAGATAAAAGACACAGATGACAGCCTATGCTGGAGAGGATGTGGAGCAAGGGGAACACTCCTCCATTGTTGATGAGAGTGTCAGCTTTCAGCCACTCTGGAATGCACTATGGCGATTTCTCAGAAAACTGGGAATCAATCTTCCCACAGACCCAGCAATACTACTACTGGGCATATACCTTAAAGATTCACATTCGCACTCCAAAGGCATTATTAGCTCAACTATGTTCAGAGCAGCATTATTCATAATAGCAAGAAGCTGGAAACAACCTAGATGCCCCTCAACTAAAGAATGGATTAACACACTGTGGTACATCTACACAAAGGAGTACTACTCAGCAATAAGAAATGATATCCTAAAATTTGCAGGCAAATAGATGGATTTTGAGTATATCCCCCTGAGCAAGGTATTCAAACCCAAAAATATAAACAGGGGACGTACTCACTCATTAGTGGACCCTAAACAAAAAAGGAAAAAGCAAAGCATGCCCAAGCTGCAAACCACAACCACTGAACAGCTTGGGATCTGAAACACCTTGGACTGACACCTTGGATTCCACTCCCCCTAGAGGAACACCTGATCCAGTCTTGATGGGGTGAGAAATCTGGATCTACCAGGAGTGGAGGCTGAACTGAGCAATATTGGACCTTGGGACCTCTTGCCCTTGCTGGGGAGGAGATGGGGAGATGTGGAGAAGAGAGAGTTACTGGAGGGGGTGGGAGGAGGAAGGGACCTTGTACAAGGATATACATGGATAGAAAATGTGACTTTATTCATAATAAAAAAAAAATGGTATGAGAACTTCTTGCATAGTAGGGCTGAGACTAGTAGTTTTTATAAAGCTAAGTATGGTGGAAAAAACCTGTAAACTCAGCATTTGGGAGATGGAGGCAGGAGAATCAGGAATATGAGTCCAGCTAGAAATACATGACACCCTACCTTAAACAACTCAAACAAAAAGAGTTCTTTAAATTTTTAACTTTATTGGGGAAAAAAAGAGAACTAAAATTCAAAAGGCTTATTATATATTCTTGGAAAGCTGTGATCCTAGTGGCTTATTTGGGTAAAGTATAAAAATACATAATTTCTACCACTTAATGCTGATGACAAATCATAGCTCTCAAAAATGTTCATAGAAATAAAAATGAACTCTCTGGAATAACGCCATCATAACCTAAGAAACTTTACGGCAATAGTTCTTTAACTTCCTAAAGCTGTGACGATCTAATACTAATTCCTCCTGTTGTAGTGACCTGCATCACAAAATTATTCTGTTGATACTTTGTAACTATAATTTTGCTGTTATAAATTGTAATGCAAATATCTGATACAATCTCCCCTCCACAAAGGTCAGATTCTTAAAATGTAAATGACTGAAACATGAAGAACATAGCAATGAAGCACTTACTGTTTGAGTTTTTCTGTGAATATATACTGAGTGAAGTCTTTCATTGATGGAGCAAAATACATAGTGTCTTTTATTTTGATACCTTTACTCTCAATGTGAGCTGAAGAATTAAACCGTAGCACATAGAATGGATGGGCAACAGGTCCAAATATCTCAAATATCTATAAAACAGAAGACACAAAATATGTATCTGTTAATAATGATTTGAAAGGGTAGCAGGATTTATTTAAACCACTGATATCTGCTAAAAACAAACGAATTCTATGTTACAGTAATAAATTACTTCTTTTTATACTCGCAGTTCTTGTATTTTGACTACAAATGCAATAGCTTTTTTACAAATTTCGTTTTTCAAATAAAAGAAGAGCAAGTTGGTTTTTTGTTTTTTACCAATTCAAATAATTTTGGTGGTATCTGCTAGAAGCAAATATTGTGAATGTTCCTGAGTTATATGCTACACAGAACTATAGGATGCAGTCAAAAATTAGAATCATATGATAAAAAATCCAAAAGCAAGCTTCTGAATCAAAAGATAAAAGGTCAATTAAAATTGCGTCCCTAAAATGCTGGCATTCTTGTAAAGTGAAGCCCTGGCATTACTTAGTTTAAAAAACAGAGCAGCTGGCACAGTGCTGCAAAGAGATGAATAACTGCTGCAAGTCAAAAGGCAGTCTGGCCTGTTCTCTAAAGCTACGAGTGGACACAGAATATTCCGCTGTGATCCAGCACCAGCTTCTTCAGGGAGTTTCAAATTTGTCCAGTATCATATGTGGTGCCATGATGAAATTTCGGGAGAGCAGCAAGTGTTACAGCTGAAAGCATGCGGATTAAAGAATCTCTTTTAGGGCTATAGAGATGGCTAAAAGGTTAAGAGCACTAGCTGCTCTTCCAAAAAGTCCCGAGTTAAATTCCCAGCAACCACATGGTAGCTCACAACCATCTATGATGAGATCTGGTACTCTCTTCTGGCCTATAAGCATACACACAGGCAGAACACTATACATAATTAATAAATAAATTTCAAAAAAATCTCCATTATTTCTTTACCATGTATTAATGGCACTTATGTGCCTGTTTTACCACCCCTTGGGTACTTGACTGTGTTAAGTGGTTTCATTTTGTGATTCAGTCTTCTACTTGCCTTCATTAAAGAGCAAAACTGCTAACCTAGCAAGGTAGGACTATTCTTAAGTTTATGAATAAAAATAAGCAGTTGCAACTAAAATAATAAAAATGAAAACATTGTGAAATGTTAATGCTTCTTTTTATTTAAAAAAATAAAAAAACAATTTAACAAAATAGCAGGATAAAAAGCTTTCAAAATGTTTAGAAAAACAGTAGACTTCTTCCAACAAGAGCTGCATGAGATGGAAGGATAGTCAGTACTACCACACTCTTACTGGCCTATACTATATACATCTTAAGTAATTCATTATTCTACCTTCTGTAGGAAATCAAAAAACTTAACTTACTGAATAAACATGTTTAAGATAGCGATAATCTACATCATTAAAGAAAATTCCTATAACTCCAATAATATATGGTAACCATTGTATTATATGGTATCATGTAATAGATAGTAAGGCTTATCCCCAGGGTCTCATACCCTGGATAGTCTGATTCCATTTAATTGTGAAAATGATATTCCCAGAGGATTCCCATGACAACAATCACTTTTCATAATTTTATTTCAGATTAAATGAAAAATTCAAGTAATAAATTTCCCTTCTTTCTTCCCTCTCCATTTTGTTACCACTTCCTTGAGAACATTAACAGGATTCTGTTTTTGCTGGGGCAAAATTGGTTTCCTGTGAAATAATACAGCGGGCATGGAGAACTACCCACAGCACAGTCATGTAGCTTCTCCCACATCTTTCCTCTTTCCAGCCTCAGGCTGTTTTCTCCCTGAATGTATGGAGATGCACATTAGCACCAAAAAAATCCAGCCTCAGTGGAAAAGCACAACATTCTTCACCCAAAAAAATCTTCCTCCCTTCACAGCCTTTCCCCAAATAAAAAAAATATTCTGCCACCAATGGCTTTGTAATGAGCTACGGTGAACCAGCCAGTCAATTTAAACATAATGTAGGTGGTAAAAGGTGCCGGAACTTGGTAAAACTAGATCCTTTCTAAGCTGTTTTAAAATTAAAACAGTGAGAAAAGCAGGCAACCAAGAAAGGTATGTGAGTTTGCCCAAGAATATTTCCTTCTTTCTGACTCAAGTGTAATTTACTGTGATCTCCTGAGACAAAAAAAAAAATAATAATAATAATAAAGATAAAAAAAATAAAAAATAAAAAAGGGTCATCTGGTAAAAACTAAATTTCAAAGGCATGTTGCAGAGAGACAAGGGTTTCTTATTCAAGTTTTCAAACAAGTACACATATATTCAGCACATGTAATTTGAAAATGAACACTAGTTTAGTACTTACAATCTTGAATTTAAGAGGTCCAGGATCACCTTACTTACTGGGCAAAGTGTATGGTTTTCAGATTAAGCATAGGCATGCACATGGTGATATTTTGTATATCCTCTAAGAAATAAAGCTTGCCTGAAGATCAGAGGGCAGAGCCAGCCACAGATTTAGCCATAGAGGTCAGGCAGTGGTGTCACACACCTTTAATCCCAGCACTAGGAAGGTTGAAACAAGAAGTGATATGGCTAAGCAGAGAAAGAAATATAAGGCAAGAGACTGGAATTCTGCCCTTGCCTCCTTTCCCTCCCTTTTTGGCAAAGGACTCAGAAGAATTCTTACCCTTTTGGACTGAGGATTCAGTAGTAGTGAGACATTTCTCTAGTGGCTTGTTCCTCTATCTCTCTGATCTTTCAGTTTACCCCAATATCTAGCTCCAGATTTCTATTCTAACACTAATTAGGATATAAATGCTTACCTAGTAAGAGGGTAAAAGGGTCCAATGGACCTGGCTACTAAACCCATATTGATAAATCTCTCGCTTGAACATAGAACAACATTAAAGTTGTTGATGAAATACTTTTCATTTTAAAGATTCCACTGTGTACTTCTACCCGAAGAAACCAACATCCAAAGAGTTTCAAAACTACTAACTTAAAAAACAAAATATTAGCTATTACTACCTTATGGAAATCCTAACTCAGCTCTGAGTACCTGTAGGGAGAAGAACAATGTGATATCAGTTCAGTGTTCAGAGCTTCTACCCTTGAAGTCTCTGACACTGAGGAAAACAAAAAAATCTTGACACGTGAATTCACTGATCCATGCAGCAGAGAATTTTAAGAGACATTAAGCCAATTTACAATACACATGAAGATTTGAGAATGAATTAAAACTTGATGACTTCTCTACTTAAATCAATACTCTCAAGACAAATAGGTGAAACTAGAAAACAATAAAGAAACAATCATTTCTATGATGAGTTTTAACAAACCTTCCCTGCTGCTTGTCGATCACTCTTGAAAATGATAGTATCCTCATTAACTGGAGGTATGTTAGCCAGAGACTCAATTATTACTGAAAAACAGACGAAGAGCAGGTTATGGCTTAAAAAGAAGATATATCATCACCTAGTCACAAAAATTCCATTATAGTAAAAGCACTGCCAAGTTTTGCTTGTCTGTTGACAAATGAAAAATTTAATGATTCATGAAAGCATCTTCCTCTGAATAAATGAAAACAAGGGGACAAGAGGCCCACTGTAATTTCTATTACAGACCTTTGTTTACAAAAAGCAAAAACAGACTATCAGAAGGGTTTAGCATAATCCCCAATTCTTATAAATGCTGCAGATTTTAAATTGATCTATACAGCAAAGTGCAACACACATACACCACAGTAACACAGAATATTACATAATATAGATTATACCATGTTCACTGGAAAGGGAAGCTCATATTATCAAAAGGAACTCAAATTTTTTGTTTTATTTCTCAATTTAGAAATTAGTTTTAGATTTTTACTTTCATCCAAATTTAAATCAAATTATTACAAAATTATAGTAAATACAAAATTTAAAAAATATTGATATAGCTGTTGTTTAGAAAAGGGTCAAAAGTAAAAATTCCATTTTAGCCAGTTATACAACTGACCAGGCAGTAAGACTTGAATTCTGTGTTATATAGGCATTATAAATTAAGAGGACCTGTAATTTAGTTGCTTTCCCAAATTCAACAATCTCTATGGCTTTCTCGGCTCATAACTGTAGTCTTAGATTTATCTCACTGTAAGAGTTAGTAGTTGTTGACTACCATAACTTTACCATCACCTGATGCTAAGATCCAATTGGCAAAGACTCTAAGTACTCTGATTGCAGGACAGAAAATTTAAGCTATACTCAGTGGGTTGTGGAAGGAAAAACCTCTTGACCAAGGGCCTTGTAGAGTCAATCACTTTATCCTTTGGTTATTTATCTTTCTATGAAAATCTGTAAACTTCTGTCTTCAGCAAATCCAGGATTAATGGGAGATGATGTAGTTTATATTCTTGAAGGCAAATCTCTCTATTCACATAATACATGTTTAGAAAGCAGTAACAGTTTTTACAATTTCTCATAGGCAAAGAGAAAAGGCATGATGTGAGGGGCTTCCTCATCCTTAGGAGATACTACTGATTCCACTGTCTTGGCTGATTGTGTAAGGAACCTTTCCAAGGGATAGGCAAAACCAGATGTAACTGACGGTGACAGGATCACAGGGAGAATAAATTCCTGGCTCTAAGAATAAAGAAGCTGTGTAGTGGAGTTGGCACGTGCCTTTAATTCCAGCATTCCAGAGACAAAAGCAGGTGAGTCTCTGAGACTGAGGCCAGCTTGGTTTACAGAGAGAGAGGTCCAGGTCAGAGCTGCACAAAGAGAGATCATGTCTCAAAAAAGCAACAGAATGAGGAGACATGAGACAGGAAACATGTGAGCTGAGTCTAGAAAACAGAAAAAACAAAAAGGAGTCCTCTAAAGAGCCTAAGATGGGGGTCAGCATTCTTGGCTAAAATTCTGATTTTAGCCTACTTTGACCAAACCTGCATCACACTACAAGTCCACAAAGATGTTAGAAAAATTGTGCTGTTCTACATCACCACTGTTCTGTCAGCTTGATACAATAAAGTAAACCAAATCAGAGAATTTGAGTTTATTAAGTAAACAGATCTTTTATCTTGACCCTTAACCAAATAATAACCCTCTCAAAAAAAATGCCAAAGACAAGAAAAAATAAATTTAACTAAAAACTGATTATTATACTTTTCAGTTTAATGACTAAGATAAACTATATGTTTCCAAAAAAAAAAAAACTTACTATGTCAAGTCCTTGACCTATTGTTAGTGCATGCTAGCACATAAATTTTGTTAATAAAAGTTACTTACACACCTAATTGTTCAATAATGCTTGAGACCTTTCCAAGAGGCTTTAGTTCAATGTCTTCAGACAGAATAACAGTGAGTTCTTCAACAGAAGGTAGTTCCTATAATACAGGAAAAAGCATCAATCAGATGATTTCCAGCTTCAATAACAGAGAGAGAAGAGAAATATTTTCCATTTAAAGGGCGACAGATTGTTAAAGATGTAACATTAAGGGCTTACAGCATTCCTTTGATGTTTCCTTTGATTGGACTTCTGATTGCATTTTTGCCACTTAGTTGCTCAATGACTCTAAATGATAGGTCCAATGAGATGAAGAATATAGCCTATCAATCAAACTTGACAAGAGATGACCTCTTTAAAAAAAGTTTTATTGAGAAATCCAGAGACATTCCAATGGAAGAGTTCTACTGAGAACTACAATTCTTTCCCAGCAGGAAAACTCTCTTTAAACTTTTTTGTTAATTTGTCTAATAAATTAATGTGACTTTAATTATAGTAGAATAAACAATCAGCAGTCTTTCCTGGCACTATGCGAAGAGTGAAAGTCTGACAAATGACACCAATCAAACATAGAATCCTCAGAAACAAATGTGGCCTGTAGAAGCTGAAAAAGTATTACCTCATACTTTCTCTTTTCAGATTAAAAAATAAGTTTCTTAACACCTACAGATTTCTTTTTTGACCCAAATGTAAAAAATACACCAGTTGTTACAGAAATTACATACTGAAATTGATAAAGCAAAACTTAAGAATAAAACTAAACTAGCTTTCATATTAAGTAAATAGATCTTTTTGTTCTTGACTCTTAACCAAATGGTATCCCTCTCAAAGGAGACCTGAAAGTACAAAGGCCCTATCAACAATGTTAGGAGTTATTGGCAAGATGTTTGGGGAAATGGTGAGAAAGATGAGAAAAATGTAAATAATATAAAGTATAATGTGAAGAGTAGACTATAGGTAATTATTTTTCTCTGTGAAAACTTAAATTTTTAAAATAATTATTCATAGCAGCTTCGTTCATAAAGTCAGAAACTGGCAACAACCTAGTTGTCCCTCAACCAAAGAAAGAAAATACAGTTCATTTACACAGTGGACTTGAATAAAATCAGCAGTTAAAAGTTTAAAATTTACAATATGAAATCTGCAGGCAAATGGATGAAACTAGAACAAAAATGACTGAGTGAGGTAATCCAGACACACAGAAAGAAAAATATGTTATGTACTCACTTATCTGTAGATATTAGCTGTTAATTACAAGATAATCATGCTATAATCCACAGACCCAAAGAGGCTAAGTAACAAGGAGGGCTAGAGGGTTTACGTGGCTTCCCAGGAAGGGTAAACAGCATTCACAGGGGGACAGGGAGTGGCTGGGGATGGAAAAGAGAAGGATGGGGGTGGGGCGAGTACTGGGAGAGACTACTGGAATAGGGGAAGGGCATTTCAGGAACCATAGGGAAACCTAGTGCTATGGAACTTCCTGGGAGTGATCCAGTGAAGACTACTAGTAATGGGGGATATGGAGTCTGAACAAGTCATCTTCTGTAACCAGGAAACGCTTCCAGTGCTGGGAATGAGACAAACTAGCCACAAAACTTCAACCTACAATTTGTCCTATAAAGCAAGATGTGTTAGGGCAATAATGGCACAGAACTTGAGGGAGTAGTCAACCAATAACTAGCCGGTCCAGCCTGAGATCCATGCCACAAGAGGGAGCCCACATCTAACACTGCCAGGAGGGCCAGGACCCAGAGGCCGGGTAACTCAAGAGATCTAAGATAGAATCAAACAAGACCAATAATTTAAAAAAGAAAAAAAAGTCAATGAAATGATTCCAATACTTTGCTACACTCATAAATTAGAGCACAACCCAACCAGAAAGGCTTCATCTGGCAACTGATGAGAGCAGATACAAAGACCCACAGCCAAACATTAGGTGGAGCTTGGGAAATACTATGGAAGAGGAGAGGAACTGTAGGCGCCAGAGAGGCAAAGGACACCACAAGAACACAGCTCACTGAATCAATGACTCAACTACAAAGGGCTCATGGGTCTGCTCTAGGTCCTTTGCATATACACCATGGTTGTCAGTTTGGTGATGTTATATGGACACCTAAGAGTAGGAATGGGGGTTGTCCCTGACTCTTTTGTTTACTCTTGGAACTCCTCCTACTGGGTTGCCTCACCAGCCTTACTATGAGGGTGTGTGCCAGTCTTTTTGTAACTTGTGCTGTGGTGAACATGTGATATGCAGCAATATCAGTTGATAATGCTGGAAGAACTGCTCTTTTCTGAAGGGAAACTGAGGAAGGGAAAGAAATGGGAGAAGTAGAAGGGGGAGAAATTGTAGTGGGGATCTAATATTTGAGAAAAGAATAAATAAATTAGAAAAAAAGGGAACCATTTAACCATACATATATTTAAAATACACTTCCCCTTTTTTTTTTTTAAATCCGAGATTCCTTAGGAAGAGGTACAATAAGGGTTGCAGCCAACACAACACAGCAATTTGCCACAGCATGGTTAAAACTTACCTAGGATTAGACAAAATATTTTGTTTCAACTGTCAGATTTCTTCTGAGTATTTTTCAAGCAAGGACATTTTTGAAATTTACTATTTTTTTTTTTGTTGTTGTTGAGTAGGTGTTTTCCCTACATGTATGGCTTTATCTTTACCTAAAATACTAACCAGTAATCCCCACAAATTATTATCTTCGAGATTGGCATTTTTCTAACTGTTCCTACATATTTATTTTACTAGGTAAACTTCAGAACTATCATATTAGTATTGCTAATAATGACTGAGATCACATTAGTAAGCCTGCCCTCCCCCTCTCTCTCCCCACTCTTTTGAGACAGGGTCTTACTACTCAGCCCTGGCTGTCCTAGCACTATGTAAACCAGGCTGGCCTTGAACTCAGAGACTGGCCTACCTTTGCCTCACAAGGCTGGGATGGATGTGTGTGCCACTATACCTGGCTTTCTCTGATACTTATACACTGTTTTGCAATATTAGTGCATGATGTTTTCAGATTCTTTAGAGTCAAGGAACTATAATAGTGGTCATGATACCTAATTCTAAGAATGTTATAAATCTTAATAGTTGAGCAAATACATACTATTCCTCTAAGGTTAAACAAAGAAAGTCCAGTGAGTTTTACTGTCTTTTCATCACTTTGACATCATTAACACAATTTTTGTAGGCTAAGCTTGCTGAGTCTACAGTGTGATGAAGTCACCCTACTCTAAGGAGTACCTGCAGGGAAGAAAATATATAGCACCAGACTTTTTTAAGGTAAGTGATAATATTATTGTCAGAAGAGATGCTAGCAGGCCTCTCACCACCTTGTTTGAATCATTATTAAAACATGTAAAGACATCTAATTTCCACATCTAATTATCTGTGATCATCACACTTCCAATTTCAGTTGAGTAATCCTGAGTAATCTGTAACATGAGAATGTATATTTCCTCAGCATTAAATTGAAAGTATTAAATCACTTTTATTCACCCATTAATTCCTCTGTGTGTGTGTGTGTGTGTGTGTGTATTCTCACAGGTGTGTGTGTAAGTTGGGGGGAGGTCGAATGTATGAGCTTCTAAGGGCCTGGAGACCAGCCTGGCCTCAACCAATGAAAGCTGGTGATAACTAGTGCCTTAAGAGGTGTGCTCCTAAGCACTTCTGCCCAAGCCAACCTGTACTCTGCTTGGGGCCTTGATGAGGGCAGAGTCCAAATACAACATTCCTACCATGGAAAGACCACTGCCTGCTACCACAGATAACAGCAAATCAAAGCCCTTTCCCCTGGCTGGGAGGAAGGTTTGGGAAAAAAGTATTTAAAGTTTTCCCTTCCATAATAAACTGGATTTGCTTGTTTCAACCTATTCCTGGGCTGTGTCGTTCTCTGAACCATCTTTCCCCCTCCCCCAAGAAGAAATAGTAGGACCCTAAACACAGAGGCAACCCCAACTCCTGATCTCAAACCAGGGTCACACCAACAGGGGTTAACATAAATTTCTATCATTCTCACCCTGTCTTTTGACCCTGTCTTGATGTATGGATTCCAAGTGTCACCATCTCTTCATGCATTACCTGGGCCAGTTACTCTTTATGCCATATTGTTCTCTGCCCCCTTCAAGACATATTAATATTCTATCCTTATTTTTTCACATCTCCAATGAGAAAAATAAACCCAGTAACTAGAATCAATCAGGTGGAGTATGCAGAACGATGACTAGCACATTCATTATGTATTTATTAAGTGAAATGATTCATGTTACCACTCTAAGCTAATCAAAGATCTCAGAAGTCAAGGTTCATTTTAGTCAGAGGAAAAATCAGAAAACAAAAATATAACTTAATATACAGCCCTCAAGGAAGGAAAAACACCTGAACCCAACCACCACAAAATAAAATAAAGCTGCCTAGAAAAGCTGACTGCCAAGAATGATGCATAGATACCTCTAGCTTGCAGCAGCAAGCATTACTACAATTAGATTAACACCTGCTTTCCCTGATAGCAGCTGCCCTGGTTAGACAATAGGTAAATCTTCTCAGAGGCATATTATCCTCATTAAAGAAAACAGAAGTCAATCAATTTTTTTTATAGGTGGTAAAAAGGTATACAATGCCAAGAAATAAAGACACACAAATATCAATTAATAGAGGGAACAACAGCTGAAACACATACTGATGAGTATGGCTATTTTGATTCCATGCAGAATTTAAATGACTGGAAAAGATCTCTGCATTATCTGATGCAGAGATAATAAATGAGAAACAGGACAGAAAGATCTTCATCAAGTAATAAATAAAATCCCAGGACACTGAAAAGATAAAAGGGGTACTTAATTGCAGATTAGAAAAATTAAATGAGCTGAGATTACCCTATATCCACTGCAGAACAACTATAAACAATCCCTTTCATTTTACATATCCAAATAAGAATAAAGTAACTACATTTGGTTAAATTTAAATGTAACTGATTAAAATTAAATTTAATTAAGTAGTCAATCTCAAGTCAGACTGACCACATTTAAAATGTTCAACAGCTTTAGTGTTACCATGACATCAACAGAACATTCTCATCACTGTACATAAGTCTTCTGAATAACTTCACATTACATTCTCTCACATAGAGACCAGAACTGCAAGACACATACATGGGCATTCACATGAGTCTACTTTCAGCCACTAACACAGGTAAAAAATTTAAAATTACACCAGAATGGCATGTATTTACCACATTACTGAAACATCACAACAGTAACCTAAATATTCCACTTGGAAAGTGAAGATTTGTGATTCATTTATACTTTAGTTCCCAAAACTAAAATAAAACTTGTTTTAAATGTATATTATCTGCAATAAAACACAAATACTTACGTTGTTACTTATCTAAAACAATTATAAAATGTCCATTACCTCAAAATTCAAACAGTAAAAATATTTTTTTAGATACAGTCCATATTTCTCTATTTTATAACATAGAATAAGTAAGAACTGACATTTATTTGTCAGTCAAAAGGCTACTGAACATACAATACATTAAGCATAAGCACTTCTGGTAAAGGAATGACTAAAATTCAATATACCACATAAATTCAAGTCATTATTTCCTACACACTCCACAGCTAAGTCAAAGTTTCTCTGAGGCAAAAGTAACACAAACACAATTTAAGAAAGCTGACATACAGCATAGATCTTTTACCATGACAAAATATTTCACTGTTATTCAAAACCCAAATAATAATAAGTAACTTAGACAAGATGTCAATATGGCTAAGCAGTTTGCTATTAATCTCACCAATTTTGAATCTGCTCCTTCCCACCTAATAAGATTCTCAGCAAAGTCTCCTCCTGCTATGAGTTTTCTTCCATTAGCAAGACAGAAACTGAGAAAAAGCTCTTAGTGCAAAATGTGGAACAACACAATTTACAACATGCTGAGGAATGATCATCAGAGTGGCAGCAAAATGAATATGGAAACGACACACCAGACTGGAACAAAATCACAATCATTTTCTGGTAAGCTACGATAATACCTGCTGTAAATATCAGCACTTAGGAAACAGAGGCAGGTGGCTCTCTTCTGAGTTCAAGCTTAACATGGTCTACAAAGAGAGTTCCAGGCTAGCCAGAGCTAAACAGTGAGACTGCCCAACAGCAAAGCAAATCAAAACAAACAAACAAATGGACCCTAACAATGCTTCTGAAATAGTCATGAAAAACAGTTCTAAGAATAATGTATTCTGATTCTCTAAACATTGAAATTGTACACATACAACATTCAAAACAAAACTTCACGGCTGGAAAGATGGCTCAGAGGTTAAGAGGGTGTTCTTCCAGAGGATCTGAGTTCAATTCCCAGTAACCCCATGGTGTCTTACAACCATTTGTAATGAGAACTGGTGCTCTCTTCTGGCATGCAAGCATACATGCAAGCAAAATATTGTATACATTGAAAAAAAGAACAAAAATGTAAGGAACTAGTTGTTAGTATTTCGCGCATTAAAGAACTTGCCAGCACGCTGCCAAGGGAGCCATATTAGGTTTATTAAAGAGGTGGAGAGGGGAGAAGAGAGGAGGAAAAGAGTAGGGAAGGAGGCAGAGAGAAAGAGAGAGTTTCCCCATATGGTTGGAGATTTTAAAGGGTAGGCACGCCTAGACAGAGGTTTTGGAGACCCTGCTGGTGGGGGCGTTGCCACAGCAAAGAAATAACCTAACACTAGTCCCAAAAGCTGGCCCCTGAGAAGATAACATCCATCCTTTACAATGGCTTTTTAAAAGTTTACTATTGAAAAAGGAAAAGGAAAATTGGGGGGAGGGGGGCAATTTGATAATCTAAGGTAAAATTATCTAAGGACACTTGTGTTTTTATCACAAAAATGAAGTTTGAGCAGCAGAGGGCTGGGCTGGGGGAGCAAACACTCCAAACAGAAACTAATCCCTTCTGGAGCTAGTTTGGGTAGAGCTAAGTGGGGAAAGTGGAATAAATAACCAGCCACTTTTTTCTTGCTACCCAAGAAGAATGCATGCACATGACCAACAACTGTCAGATGCTATTAGGTGAGTCTTCACTTTTCAGATACTGGTGTAAAGTAGGATTCATCTCTGGAGTACTGAGTCAAGACTGAATTTTTATTTTTCCTGTATCTGGTAAAACATACTGAATAGAGAATGTGTTAGGGCTGTACAGTGTTGACACTATTTAATATTTTGTTTATAATTTTCCAACTTCTCCAGAAGCTTCAAAGATTTCTGCACCATTCAGCCATCTCTGTACCGCACCACTAGAGCCTTCATTTATTACTTTTATATGATACAAAACTGCCTCAGACCAGTTGCACCTAAGAAAGTTAATGATTCTTGGAAATGTCTTTTGGGTTTTCTTTTCTAACATTTACGTTTTCATTCTATTTTTCTCCAAAATGACTGTCAACAAAGAGTTCAAGAGTGGGCATAGTGATGCACACCTTTAATCTCAGAAAGCGTCTCTTAGTATTTTGCGCTTGGAAGGATGGAACACGCTGCCAGGAGTTTATTGGGGTCTGGATATCCAGGGAACGAGTGGGGAAGGGGAGAAAGGAAAAAGAGAGAGAAGAAAGGGGAGAGAGGGGGAGAAAAGGGATCCTTGTTGTGTCTCTTTAAAGGGTGACCATGTAGACACACCTTGAGGCGTGTGTGGGGGGCACAGCTACAACATGACAACCCTGGAATTGCCACTACCATGCCCAGGAGGCAAGCTAGGGCGATGTTTACATACTAACACTGCTAACCTCTGAGAATTCAAGGCCAGTCTGGTCTACATAGAGTTTGAGGCTAGCCAGAGTGCAATTCACTGAAACTGGAATATTTAAGAGACATGCAAAATAATGACCTAATAGCTGCCTTATTCCTGTTGACTTTGCACCTTAAATTTATAGCAAATCTTTCTGTAGCCTTGAAACCCGAGTCTTTTCTTCTCACTATACTGAGTCCAACCTTAGCCAGCATCTCAATCACTTCTGAATACTTGCTTCTATCCGTTAACACTGATATACTCCAACTGGTCAGCATCCTTTTTTCTTTTTTTTTTTTTTTTTTTGTCAGAAAAACCATCCCACATGGCTGATAATGGTACAAACCCAATCCCTACCCTCCTCAAAATACACATTCCCATCCTCTTCTGTCAACTGGCTTATAAGCACTCCTACTACAAATATGCTTTTCAAGCTTTCACTTCCCTACACATTCTCACTGCCTACAGACTTGCCCACACAAACAGAAATGACCATGAGGCTCATGTTCCAAATTAATGCAATATTCATTCCACCAACTCCACTGTTTATTCAAGGCTATGTAAAAAGATATATATACAGGATGCAGGTTAAATTCCTATTAAAATACATATTGTTGACCAAACTACCCACTCTACAGAGCAACAGAGGCAGAACACAAAGAACACTGAGGTCATACTATCCATGGAATTCAAGACCAATCTACTCTCATGTCTTAAACTTGCAGAACTGAATCCTTTGTGAGTCATAATAGATCCTTCCAGAGTGAGGGATTTAGGGCAATCCAGAGAAATTACAATGTCTCTACTACCTCTAGTAACAAAGTAGAGTTACTTACTTCCCTAATATTGTTAAATGTAAAAGCAAGTTAATATCTAATGAAGAATCTATTAATTTTAAAATTTAAAAATTGCTGGGTGTGATGTGGTATGTCATTAATTTCGGTACTAGAAAGGTAGACTCAGGTGGACTTATGTGAGTGAGACCAGCCTGGTCCTTCCAGGACAGCTAGAGCAATGCAGAGACCCTGGTCTCAAACTCTAAATTAATAGGGGCTAGAGAGACGACAGCTCAGTGGTTAAGAACACTGGAGGCTCTTCCAAAGGACTTGGATTCAATTCCCAGCACCTACATGCCAGCTCACACCTGTCTATAACTGGAGGTCCAGGGCTTCTGACACCCTCACAGACATATACGATGGCAAAACACTAATACACATAAACAGTAATTGTCTCTTCTGTCTTTCCCAAAAGATCTCTTAGAAACAATAAAAAAAGAATATTAGTCATTGTTCTGGCTAAAAGAAAATAATGTGCTCCCCCCCAAAAAAGCAATTTTCTTTTGAGCCAAATACACACTTCAACAGCACTCCTAGCAATTAAATTTGTCTCAATTTACTGTCTTTCCATTAGATAATATGAAAGTAGGAACATAATTAGTTTTGTTTAAAGTACCTGGCATATGTCACAGACATGTTACAGCTTCTTTAAACATTCATTCTGTAACTATCACTACTGCTGACTATGAACCTACCATCAGAGTCAACTATTTCACTGAGTATCAGGAAGAAGCAAAAATCAGTTATAAACAGCCCTCAAAGATTACGTCTCCTGATATGTCTGGCCAAAAATGCTGATTTCTCATTAATATCTGAGCATTCTACTTAGAAAAAATACCCTCTACCCCAATACAGTAAGATTTTACATTAAATTTCAAAGGACTTCTAATATTAAGAAATCCAGATTCAATAAGGCAAATAAAGCTGTATAAATTTCTAAAATACTGTGGTCTTCTATTTGTTGGCTTTATAATCTGAGAACTTCTGAAAGGTCTTCAGTGTCATGGTTTGAATGTATCTGACCCCCATCATTTCACAGGGAGTGACACTATTAGGAGGCGTGGCTTTGTTGGAGTGGGTATGACCTTATGGAGAAAGTGCATCACTGTTGGGGTGGGCTTTTTAAGGTTTTCTAGGCACAGGATGCCCAATGTCTCAGTTGACTATCTGTTACTTGCAGTCTGTCTGCATGATACCTTGCTTTCCAGGATAATGAATTAAATGCTTGCTCCCCACCTCTCCTCAATTAAATGTTTTCTTTATAACAGTCATTATGGTCATGGTGTCTCTTCTCAGTAATAGAAGTCCTAACTAAGACAGTAAGATACAGACAAAACATATTTCTCTGCACTTTCAGAAAATATTTGATTATGAGCCTTTGTTTTCGTGAATCTGTCATCAACTATTAACATGTGAGCCATGGCACACTGCTCCAAAACCTATCATATATCCTACAAGCAACAAGTAATATTGGCAGAATCCAGCCAAGAAATACAATAAATATGAAACTATGTAACCAATTTTGTTTTTTACAATAATTACAACTAGTGACTACCAAACTCTGAAGAAGCACTGGTAACTAAGTACATGAACTAAATGAAAAATAAACAATTAGACTGAAACTATCCTTTTGGGCCACAGGTTTCAACCAAACTTGCAATTCTCTTCCAAAGTCCAGTTTACATAGCTTAAAATACCACAAAAAAACTTGTTAAAAATAATGATTTAAAAAAAAATGCAAGGTTTCAAGTAACTAGGTACTCGAAAAAGCTTAAAACCCATTAAAGCCAATGAATTTTCCATTCTGTGGCTCTAAAAGCAATCAATTAAAAAGGTTCCAAATACTATGAAAGAAACTTTCTGATTTGAGGATAAAACAACAGCAATAAACAGCAAGAAAGCCATGAAACTGCACAGCAATTTTTCTGCTGGGAATGAACACATGGTCCCATGCTTTACATGCATGTTAAGCAAGTGATCTCAAAGTGACTGACCTGTGTCCAGCCTCAAACGTCTTCTAAAACTTGAAAACAAGTCACCAAAGTGAGGGCAATGCCTCTACAAGATTATCAGTTGAATTAGAAGCAACCTGAGAAACTTTCCTTGTGACTATTTATAAAAGAATGTCAAAAGCACAGCAGAGGTATGTATAAAAACAAAAACAAAAAACACTAAGTTTATGGATAATCAGTAAGGAAAAGAAATAAATATAATCAATATAAGTAACAAACCTAAGCACTTACATTAAGAAGCAACTCATCTTTCGTTTTAAGAGGAAAATTCTTATTTTCCTTCTCAACTTGTGCTTCTTCCTCTCCATCTGACAGCACTGGAGGAAGTGACACACAGGAGGAAGATGAAGATGAGGACGAAGAGGAGGAACTTGAACTATCTGAATCCGTTTCACTGCAGAGTCAAAATTGAAAACCTGGTCAAATACTATCATAATTAAAATAAAATTTAGTTTCAAGTAGGAAACAATTTACTTCCTATTGCTTGCCTAATTCAAAAAAGCTAACATCCCAAACTCACTTTGTTGGGATACTAGTTTTTTGTTTATTGTTGGTTTCTTTGGAGACAAGATTTCTCTTTTTGCCCTGGTTGTCTTGGAACTCACTCTGAAGGCCCTGCTTACCTAAAACCAGAGATCCACTTGCCTCTGCCTCCTTGGGATTAATCCTTGGGATTAAAGATATGTGTGTGCCACCACAATGGCTTATTTTGTCCATTTTTATATTCCTGACTAAAAGCAAGAGCTCATTCTGATAAAAGGTCATGAGAAGGTCAAGATAACAGCAGTGGGACTAAGAATAGTTGGGGGGAGAGGCTATTTTTGACATTGGATATATAATCATTACAAACATAAAATCTTGACCTTCTCTGGGGCAACAGTGTCACAACTTATAAATCACTGAGTAGAATTAAGCATGTGACAATCAGTGACTAATGGTAACTTAGGTAAAGCATCTGTCTGAATTACCTATGACGGACCACTTAATTCAATGAGTTTCTTCTCAGTGATCAGGTTGGAATTCTTCAAAGTTGCAATGGTGACCATTTGACTCTGAAAACTTCTTTGGTTCTTCACTCAACCAGCCCCTTAATCCAGCCCATTTTATATGCTATTTTTAAGTGTTTTACACCTTGTCTCTGCATTCTTCGTGCATACACCATTCATTCTAATGTCTCAATTCATTTGCAGACAAATGCTTCCCTCCATTTTCTGCACTATTCTACAGTTCTACTTTCACCTTCTTGTGATCTTTCATTCAAATGAGCTCCTGCGCTCCCTTTTTAAAAAAGAAAAAAAAAAGGATTGGACAAGAAATTAGAATAAATTTATAAGACAGGACTTAATTTCCATAACAGTGTTGTGTTTATATAAAATATCCACTTGAAGTGATACATACTTGAAACCTCAGCTCTCAAGGCAGGAGAATCAGAAATTCAAGGTCATCCTTGGCTATATAGCAAGCTTGAAGTTACTCTTGGCCAACTGGGACCCTGGAGAGACTATTCTCTATTTCCAAGAGGCATAGAGAAAGAAGGCATGAACTTGGATGGGGAGGAGGATCTAAGGGAGGGGAACTATATTCAGAATATGTTATATAAAAAAAATTATTTTCAATTATAAAAAGAATGTTGTGCTGATATATTTAAATGACAAGATCTCTGCAGCAAATGAGTCTTAAATGGCCCAATAACATTTAACTAGTAGTTTCAAAATACTAATAGTTGTTAAAACAGCTGTATGGGTTTGTTAAGAGAAACAAATTTTTTTTTTTTTGCTAAGAAAATATTCAAACATACAGAAAAATGTTAATGTCCCCCTAAATATTTTACTTGTGGACAAGATAAAAAAGACATGCTCCTTAGTATGCAAGCTTTACACTGCCTCAAAATCAGGTTTCTAGTAACCTCCAGACCCTAGCTCTTGCCACTCTCCACAAAGCCAACTCCATCCTCATATTCACTATTTGAAATTATGCTACTTGGCCTGCCTGAAACACCTTCAGCCTAGACCACATGAATTCTTCTCAAATCAAATACTACCTGCTCTGAAGCCAGGCCCTATTCACTCAACTAATTTCCTCCTTTGCTCCCTATTCCTAGAGCACATTTCAAGCTGCTACTAGAGGGTGTTCACAATTTCTTAAAAACCATGTTGGGGTATTGTTGTGTAGCTATTTCCTCCCAATTGAAACACTGCCCCTAAATGGAGGCAGGGAGCTAGAAGACTCAAGAAACTAGTGAGCCACACAAGCCCTTACCTAAAGTTACAAAAGCAGTACACTGCTGGGCAGAGCCTTCTAGTAGAGCTGCCACAGCAAAGAACTCCAGGGATACAGCTTTTGTCACCCAGGTGACACAGGCTTTTCCATGAGACAGCTGTCTTTGTTCCTGTAAACAAACCCAATAAATGTATTGTCTCACTAAGCTAGACTTGGGCAGAACTGTTTCTTTGGCCTGTTACTGGTGCACTATCTGAGATCAAAAGATGTCTGTCCATGTCTCCTCAGAAAAAGTGGCATAACTACCAAAAACTTGAAATCAATGACCTATTAACAAAACAATATTTAGGCAGGGCATCAGTGGCATGCACTCAGTTGGATCTTTGCAAGTCTGAGGCCAGCTTGGTCTACAGGGCGTTCCAGGATAGCCAAGGATACACAGGGAAACCCTCACAAAAAGTTGTACCTCTTTTCATTTCTTCAAATATTTGGTTCCCTCTGCCAGAAGGTGTCAGAGGTCATTCCCCAACACTAAACTGTCCCATGATTCACTTCAAACCTGGCTGCTGATCTACCTCTTTTGTCAGTTTCCCAGGACCACAGGCTCTGATTACAAACAAGATGACTACCATCTTAAAAATGCCAACGAATCAAGCTGCATCTCTTTGCACCTCTCCATCCACTAGAAACCACTCACCTTGTCTCTTAGTCAGTGGTTTCCTAAAAATGGTAAATCATATATGTATCTTGTCCTCCTGCTCAGAACCACCCTCCCCCATCCCACCCCCCACCCCTGTGCTTACTCAAACATTTGTAGACAGTGTTCAATGTAATTTGAAAACATCTTATATTTTGGATTTTCTTCCACAGAGATGAAGAGAGAAAATGTCTGTGTAAAGCATAGAACCCCAGATATCAAGAAACTGGTTAACCAATTTCATAGAACCTTGCTCCCTGTGAAGAGTTTATGGATTAACATCAACTATGAGAGGAGAATGGTGGTCAGTGAATATACAACACTGCACTTGGGAGGCGGAGGTAGAATATCAGGAGTTCAACATCATCCTCCCAGGCTACACAGTTCGAGACCTGTCTGGATTACATGAGAGAGACCCTTTCTGGAAGAGTCAACTTTGAAGTATTAAGTTATCTTTTCCTGACCATCAACTCCTAATTTTAAAAAAGTAAACTCGACGAAAAAAAAAAGGAGCAGCACTGAACTGAAACAAAATTCACCTTATAACCCTCAAGTATATCCTAAACTTGAATGTTATGAAAATACTCTACAAATGTCGGGTTTTCTACACTGTAAACAGGTTACTACCTCTACTTGTAATTTGGCGGATTATCAAGTTTAGGAAGAAAGTGGGAACTCCTTTAACACCATGGGAAAGTGATGCTGCAAGGCCCGGGTACCAGCTCCGGGAGCACACGTGCAGCGCCTGCCCGCCCGCGCAGCGCGCGCACGCCTCCTAAGATCTAGGCCCCTGCCTCCCGGTACCGGCATCCCCGGGGCTCGCAAGCACTCCACCTGTCTGAATCTGAGTCCGAGTCCGATGAGTCCGAGGCCTGCAGGACTTGCTGCGGCTCCGCGGCGTCCAGGCCGGTGACGCAGGCCTCGCTCGGAGGCGGCCGGTCGGGCTGCGGCGGCCTTCCGCCGGCGTTCGGGACTGCAGGCTGCTCCACTACCGCCGGGGCCCGCTCCGCCTGCTCGGCTTCCGTGCGCTCCTCGGGTGCCGGCGAAGCCGCGGACCCTTGGCCGGAGCTGCCGAACTGGAGCGTCTGGAGCTGCGCGGCGGCCTCCACCACCTCCATGGCGCCGCACCGGCGGCCGACCGGCTAGAGGTTGTCCTCCGAAGACGCGATCGCCGCCGCGGCGGCTCTGACACCGAAAATCGCGCGCGTCTCTCAGGTAACTACACGCGGACCAACCTGGAGACACGCCCCCAGCGTTAACGCGGGACTTCCGGGAGGGCGGGTTAGTCACGTGACAAGACGCGCGCATTCCCAGGGGCTGGCGGAGTCTAAGTACTTAGAAAACTTGGCTTCCGCGCGGTCCTAAGTCCGCCGGCTTCCTACACTGCTTCTGATGAACTATGACTCACTAAAGCTAGGGTTGGGTATGAAGCAAGGATTATACTAGTAGTTTCCGTACAAAAGAATCTTGATCCAGGAAGTCTTGAAAAGACACTCTTAGTGATTTCCTGAAAGTTAAATGAAGAAGCAAACATTTACATTCTCACCATAAAAGAAAGAAAAAAAATCTATAATTACTTCACCTTTATCCAGTACACTGAAAAGACAACATCAGTGTTGATGGGATTTTACTATTTATATTATATATTAATAATTTATATTATATTATTTATATGATAATGTCTATATCATAGTTGATACTGTTTCATGGGAAGGGTGGGGTCAACCTAAAATGTAGCATTCCAGTCTGGGTATCCTTTAGTCAGATTGTAAGGCACTTAAGCATAAGGGTCTTCAATCCACTGCATCAATAACAGTAATATTGTAACAATTTACTAAGAGTGCATATTTATGAAAAACTATGTAAAATTTATATATTATTTATTGACTTTTTGTGGGGGCTCCATAGAAGACTCTCAGTTAAATTAAAGGAAGATGTAACCCAGGCATCCCTGTTCACTGAAGCGTTTACAATCCAGTAGAAATCTTAAAAGCAAAGGGAAATCTCTAGGAGATAATTGAAGTACTGCATAGAAGATTCAAGAGTACAACAATGGGAAGTTAAGATTGGTGGAATGTGTCGTGGAAATTCTTCCAGATGAAAGGAAAACACAAGACTTTAGGTACTAATACAATGATTAGGCAGGGTTCAGATTTCATAAGTAAAGAGACAAGTGTTACAATGTCAACTCTATCATTTTTTTTTAAATATACAATCTGTTGTAACTAAATCTCAATTTTCTTATGTGTAAAATACAGACAAAAATGCTGCCATCTTATTTTGTTTATGAACCATTAAATAAGGTTGTGTGGAGAAGAATGATTTGTCTAACATGCATTCAGTATGCAGAAACACCTTCAAAGTGGACCAAAACGTGAATTATGATAATGATTAATATTGCAGAAATATATGGATGAATTTTAGAAGAGAGGAAATTTTACTCAGAATAGTGCTCTAGGCAGAACATGTCTGTTATATTTTCTCTGAAATAAGATAATAAAAGTCTAAACTAGAGTTTAAGTCAATAAGGCGGAGTAAGTAGCAATTCAAAATATTAAGACTGAAACAAAGTACTATAAAATTTTGTGCCCTAAGGGGAAAAAAAAGTTGACTTTGTGTATATAACTGGAAAAGTTGGAAAAAGCGAAGGAGGGTGAAATTGAATCTGGGGGAAAACTGCACAAGCAATTGAAACTGCCAAGAGGAATTTAAAAACAAGAGATGGGCATTTATCAGAAAGGGTAGGATGAGAAGAACAGTTCAAGGGGAATTCCACAACTCACCTATGCATTCCAAACTTGTTTTCTTAGCATTACTGTGAGCAATACACTGGTCTATAACTTGTGTATACAAGAAAATTAATGAATTATAAGCCTACCCTGAAGAAATTAATAGTTAAGTAGGAAAGATAAATTGTAGCAGAGGAATGGACCATACTATGCATTTTTATGACAGAGAAATGCAGAGAAGGGGAAAGTGAGACTAGAGAAGACACTTGGTAAGGTAAGAGGCTGAAGTATGGAATCTGGAAAGTCTTGTGACTTTAACATTGATAGTAGTCAGAAATCTGACTCAAGCATCTTGCAAGGTCCTTCCTACAGATCACTTAATGTGACACTGCTGGCTTCAGAGATTTCCAGAAAATACAACCTCTTCCACACAGATGCAACTTTCTTGAACTGTAACACAAAGCTGAGCCTTACAAAACCAGCTTCAACTTTTCTCTGTGAAGCTGTCATTTTGTAACTGACCCACATCAAATTCAAAAATAAAAAAGGGAAAAAGAATCACAAAACCTGAAAGTAGTCTCCAGGTAGAAACTCCACTAATCTGTAGCTCATCATGATATCTGCTATATCTATCCAATGCTGCTGGCCTACAAATGTCCTTTGCAGAATTGGAAAGTGACAGTGGAATCTCATTATTCAGGTACTCTACAGCTCTCTCTCTCTCTCTCTCTCTCTCTCTCTCTCTCTCTCTCTCTCTCTCTCTCTCTCTCTCACACACACACACACACACACACACACACACACACCCCAGCCTTACACTGTCCATCTTGTCAGACCAGAAGAACATGGCTGAGTTTCAGCCAGTGCCTAAAATTATCTCCACCTGAAAGGAAACTAAATAAAGAATTGGCCCTCAGGGTAGCTAGGGAGCCCCAACACCACCCAATACTCACCCAGTATTGCAGAGTGCTTTTCCACGAATATGATGGTGAGCTAGGCCTTTAAAGTGATGAATAAATATGTTAATGTGGGAACACTTAACAAGGAAGACTTGAAAAGAATCAGACAATTTCATGTTTCATATCCTAGACATTTGCATTGACATTTAAAAAACTCTGAATGCCCAGCTTGGGTTTCAAGCTCTACTTTACCTAGTTGTTTCTTTCTCTCTTGCTTTCATCTTCTATCCTTCCCGCTCTTTGGGCCCCATGCATTCTGGAGTCCTCTTGCCCACCAGATTTATTCTCTACATATGAGTTTTCCCCTTTGCTGGTATCTCTTCTCTGAATAATGACAAGAATTATTTACTCAATTTACCCAGGTAAATGGAACAGTTTACAAGAGACCACTCAATTACTCAGCCTTAGTATTCAAGTATTAGTCACTGCCTAAAGTATTACTCATTATTTTCTGCCAAATAATATTTATCTTCAACTTATACTTTTGAGATTATGTACTCTTTAATGTATTTATTATTCTTTATTGTCACTTTTCTCCTTAAAAATGAAGTCTTGTGAATCTAAAAACTTTTTTGTTGCTGTTTTTGGGGTTTTTAGCTTTTGTTTTTTGAGACAGGCTATTTCTGGAAAGGGCTTTGTGGACCCGGTTGGCCTCAGACTCACAGAGATATGCCTACCTCTGCCTCCCAAGTGCTGGGATTAAAGGAATGCACCACCATGCCCTCCTTTCTAAAGTGTCTATGCTGTGTGTATGCATGTATCTTAGCAAGTGCCTATGGAGGTCAATAGAAAACTTGAAAAAAAACCAATTCCCTTCTTCCACTGTGTGGATTCCAGGCTTTGAACTCAGCTACTCAGACTTGACAGCAAGAGAATTTACCCATTGTGCTGACTTCCCAGCCCCTTTGGAAATTTCTGAATGGAAGAATGAAAGATAAACGCAGAATTTTACTAGGCAGTCACACTGAGAAAGGTGATACCACAATTACTCATTCACTCTACATTAATAAAGTGATCTAAGAAAGCCACTGAGGTGGGACAGTGTGGCTCTAGTGTAAAAATAGCTAGCTGTCCCCATGCCTAGCTTTGAAATAGGTCATTCTTTCACAATTGGTACTTTTTCTAAATGCTTGAGTGTTTCAAAATGTCCTGAATTTACCTCTCGTACTTCCAGAACCTTCCTGCCTACTGCATTATTTCCAACAGCTGCTAAACTTAGCCTGAAGTGTTTAGCCCAAGGATAAGGCTAACTTTTTAGAGTCTGAATACCTGATAGAATCACTAGTAAAATTTAGAGAAGAGGATTGTTCTTGTGTTGAATTACATGTCAAAGACCAAGTCTCATTTCAAATTTGAGACATTATTTAATGTGTAAAAATAAAATTTAGGAAAACAACTTAGCAAATAAACTGTTCTCTGTACACTGGTAAGACTGAAAAATTACATTACAGAGAAAACAAACAAAAACAACCCTAACTAGTTTTTAAGGCCATTTCCCTGGAGTGTGTGTGTATCTTGCTGTTCAAAATGGACTAGGAGGTTGGTAACTGGGGCACTGCTAGAACCTCAGGTCTTGCCCCAAACCTTCTGCATTTTAATCTGCATTTTAATTGAGCATCATGGCTCCTGCCTATAATCCCAGCACTCACTGGGGAGAAAGAAGGAGGAGAGTACTAGGCAGTTTAAGTCAGGTTATTGTAGCCTTAGTGAGAGCCTACTTCAAAACCAAAAACCAGGACTAGGGAAATAACTCAATCAGTAAAGTGCTCACTGATTTTCAAAGCCTGAGTGCCATTCCTGAAACCCACTTTATAAAGATAGTGGATGCCAAAGAAAGAAAGAAGGAAGGAAGAAGAGAAGAGGAGATGAAGAGAGAACAAAGAAAAGAAATGTCAGTCAGGTTTGGTGTCATGCACATTAATGATTTCTCTGAGGAGAGAAAATGGGCCGATCTTGTGCTCTTTTGCCAAGCAGTCTAGATATGCACAGTAAGTTCCAGGCCAGGGAGCACCACTGTCTCAAAAAACAAGGGGGGAACCCAGCCAGTGAGTAGAATAAGGGTACTGAATATCTTACTGTTGGCTAACCCATGAACTAGGGTTAGCTAAAAGTTCCTCAAACTCCCATGTTCAAAATGCTTGGCATCTCTTCCTCCTACTTCCCCTTTGATTACTCTTCTGTTAATAATTGCACTGTCTTCTAATCATCACCATGTACAAAGACCCAGCCTTGCAAAAATGCTGAGTGATTTGGTCCGAGTCACTTAGTTTTCTCTGTCATTCAATCAGCAAATCAACACATCTGTGTTGAGTGTAATCCTAGACACCTGAAAGAACATGATTGAGTAAATTAAAAGGATCATGCACTCACAGAACTCAATGTAATTTCCAGTTTTCCATGGAAATGGTATCCGTAGGTGCCAGGAAAGGACTAGAATTATTGAGCCTGGGAGGATAAAGAAATTGTGAAGAGCCTTGTACAGATAAAATATATTTTATTCATCAATACACTGACCCCCTAGGCAGGCAGCCTCCTGAAGGAGCCCACGAACATGTCAACACGCAGGCCCCACACAGGCAGGCACAACACACACATACTGTCACACAGGCCTCAAGAAGTAGGCATCCAGATCTTCAGACAGATACACACTGGCAGACTAGAAAGTAAAGGCCTCTGAGCTCAAGGTCATATTTATACAAACATCACACAAAAGTGTCACTCTGCCCAAAACATTTTTTATCCTTAATTACTCTTAGGGTCATTAGGCATCTGATACTAGCCATTCTGTGCTGACTCATTTACGTTAGTGCACATACTCCTGTGTTTCCAACACACAGCCACAGGGACAAGAATTAGTGAATGATGTGGAAAAAGGGATAGGTCCCAGACTCCCGGTATATTTTGGGGTTCTAGTAAGTCTTTGTTTGTAGCAAGCATTTAATCACAAAACTGCAATAGCATTAACAAGTTGGTGTCTGAGTTCACAGCTAGAAATTTCATGAGGTCTGGTTTTAATTGCCATTGTTTTTGACGTCAGAAACATTTGTCAATAACACTGATTGCTTCTGGGTCACTTCAGTGTATAAGGACAAGAACATGGGTGGGCATGTGCACAGTTTAGATTGAAACATATGCTGTCCTTAATGGCAAGGAGAGGTTTTCTAATACTTATCACCTAATGCTAAGAAGAGGCTGTGTGGTGTCCTAACTGATGACATTGTCTGTATGTTGATGTCCTCCAGCACTAAGTTGAAGTCAAGTTCTGATTTTCCCCACAGAAAACAGAGTAGGGGAAAATGAAACACAAGTATTTGCCCCCCCCCCCATTTATGATCATTAGTATTAATTCTCAACTCAACAGAAGTTAAAATGACCTGGGAAATGCGTCTCTGGGCATGAATGTGGGGAATACCTTGATGACTTTAACTGAGGTGGAAAGACTCATAAACCACAGGCTGCTGAGTGGGAGTGTCAGTAGATATGGAAATGGAAAGTTAGGGATGAAGGCAGAGGGTTTTGTAAGCTGTTGCTAATGCAGGAAAGTTTATTAAGTATAGTATTTTCATAGAAAAGATAGGATAGAGTCCATAGAAAGCTGTCATACAAGAGGATGAAATCAGGAGGAGGCCACTCAATCCATGTGCATAAAGAGAACACGGATATCTCAAGAGCATTTGAGCACACAGCAGTCTTGGGACTAATAACTGCAGTCTCTTCAGGGAGATAAAGCCATGTTCCCAGGATCTGAAACCTTTTTCCAGGCCAAGGTTCCATAGACTGGCCTGGCCTCGACAAGGCCCCAGAAGTAGATTCCTTCTGTCCTTTCATGGGGCCTTTAAGAGCCTTGGGTAGTGGTGACTCTGAATAAGCTCCAGTCATGAAGGGCCGCCACTGCACTACTCAAGACTGAACAGTAACTTGCTAAGGGCTCCATGGTTAACAGCGCTTGCTGCTTTCTCAGAGGACAACCTGGGTTTCTATCACCCACTCCAGGCAGCTCACAACTACCTGTAACTCCAGCTCCAGGGGATCTGATGCCTTCTTATGACATTCAAGAGCACCTGCATGCATGTAACACACACACACACACACACACACACACACACACACACACACACACTCACGTAAACTTCCAACTCTTCTCAAACACCCATAGAGGAGCACAGACACATCTCACTGGTGAGCTTGGAATAACAATTGAACATGTTAGACAGGTGCATCTGGCCACTCCCTTAACCCTATGTCCTTGCACTATTACCCTCCACTATATAATATAACACTAACAAGTTCAAATATATAACAGCAGTTTTCTGTGTGCCTGGCACTGTCCTAAGCACTGTATTAAATTTACTTCTCTCAAATAGTAAATGGATAGAATTATTCTCTATTTTATGAATGAATGAGAGAATTAAAACTTAAGAAGGCTTAATTAGGTTTAATTAGTTTCACAAAGTTGTATAGCTGGAAAAGATTTTAAATATTCCTCCAGAGGAATCTTAAAAATTCTAACTGGTAGAGTGACTGGGTAGAGAAGTATCACAAATCTCAAAAAGGCCATTTTACCACAGAGCTATACTTTTGGTTGTGAGCCTAGCCATTAATGGCTCAGCAATCTAAAATCAGGTTTTCCAGTCAAGTCATCATGATTGTCATCTCTTCCTCCTCCTCTTGTGTGGGGTGTGTGTGTGTGTGTGTGGGTGTGGGTATGTGGGTGTGTGTGTTCTTGTGTTGGAGTGAATGCATGTGGAAGGCAGAGGCCAGCTTCAGGTACAGTTCACCTTGTTATGTGAAACAGGGTCCCAATAGATTGCTTAGGTTGGCTTCATACTTGACCTCTTCTGTTCAGCATTCTGTGTAACTGGAATTATGTGTACTGGTTTTATGCAGTTTTATCACTAATTAAAGTAACTTTCCAATTCAAACAGACCTGAATCATATTTCTTCTGTGTATTTTGCTAGAGAACAAATACATGGTATTTATTGGAAACTTCTGAAACTACCCCTGATGACCAGATTTTATTAAAGGAAAACTACACACAAAATGAATTTTTCAGCACTAAATATGATCAACCTCTCCCCTTTAGAAAAAAACAAACAAACAAACAAACAAACAACAACAAAAGTCCCATGTGAATATAACGTTTTCCAAGAAGGATATTCCAAGCTAGCTCTGCCTGTTGAAATCTCTGCATTTATGAAAATGGCCTGTATCTGTTATTGATCAGCCACATTTAACTCCTGAGAACTTGAAATATGGATAAAGTGACTGAAACTGAAAAAATTTACTGCTATTTAATATTAATTAGTTTCAATTTACATGTTCCTCCAGGTGAGGTATAAAGATTCTATATTCACAAAATGAGCTGGTGCAGACCTGTGCAGGTTCTGTGTGCATGGTACCTCAGGCTCTGTGAGTTCATAGGAGCTTTGATTGTGTTGATGTAGAGGGTTCTATGCTCCAAGTGTCCTCCAACTACTCTGCCTATTACACTCTTTCTGCTTTCCTCTTCCACAGGGTTCCTTCACTCCTGAAGAGAGAGATTTTATAGAAACATTCCATTTAGGGCCGAGTTTTCCAAGATTTCTCACTCTCTGCATAGTGTCTGACTGTGGGTCTCTGTATTTGCTCCCATCTGCTGCAGAAGGAAGATTCTCTGATGATGGTTGAGCAAGGCACTGATCTATGAGTATGTCAGAATACAGTGAGTAGCTATTGTATTGCTACAGTGTTTTTCTACTTTATACTCCTAGTCCTGGTTTTTCTTTTTTATATCCTAGGTCCCTGGGCTATCTAGTCTCTGATTCTTGGTTACCCAAGCACTGACAAGTGTGGGCTCCATCTCGTGGAGTGGGCCTTAAGCAAATTCAGGTTGACTGGTTATTCTCACAAGCTTTGTGCCACCATTGCCCTAGACTATCCAGAAAGCAGGACACTATTGTAAATCAAAAGGTCTGTGCTGAGTTAGTGTTTATGCTTCACTTTTGGTAGTCTGCACAGTACCTTCCTCTAACAAAGACACCAGCACATAGCTTTATGTAGGCATCAGCTCAACTTCTCCATAATCAGTCTATTATGTGGGTGTTGTCCTAAGCAAAGGAGCCTTGCTGTCAGTTTGCAGAGAGTAAATGATTTGTGTTGACAAAGGAATAGGTTGTTTAGCCAACATTTCAATTAGGTGTGCCCCAGTCACCAAATAGGAAGTTTCATTTGGTGACAAGAGATAGCCAGATGGGACTCTGCCTCCCCAATTACTTATTTATAACATATTTATTTATTATATATTTAATTTCATTTAAATATATATTACAAAATGGGAAAATATTTTTACTGACTATCCATCTGATAGAGGGCTAATAGCCAAAATATATATTAAAAATTTAATAAACTAGATATCAAAAAAATCAAGAAACCCAATTTTTTTTTCCTTTATTTTGTATTTATTAAAAAAAACCACAGTAAAAAGAATTTAAAATGTGGAAGAGTTAACAATAACTATATAGAGGATAAGAATGATAAGCATGGCTTATCAAGGGTAGACATACAAATAAGATTGCTACACCTATATTTTCTTTGTGTTCATCTTTCCCTCTGAATTTTTTTTTTCCATCCCTGTATATCCTTATTCAAGGTCTCTTCCCCCTCCCAACACA
>PVIH01009061.1:0-85504 GCA_004025045.1 Sigmodon hispidus | reverse complement strand
AAGAATGGATTAACAAACTGTGGTACATCTACACAATGGAATACTACTCAGCAGTAAGAAAAAATGATATCCTAAAATTCGCAGGCAAATGGATGGATTTGGAGAATATCCTCCTGAGCGAGGTATCACAAACTCAGAAAGATAAGCAGGGGATGTACTCACTCATTAGTGGTCTCTAAACAAACTAACAAGAAAAAAAGCCAAGCATGCCCAAGCTGCAAACCACAAGCGCTGAACAGCTTGGGATCAGAAACACCCTGGACTGATCCTTCAGATCCCACTCCAACTATAGGAACACCTGACTCACTCTTGAGGTAGGGGAGACAAAACTGGATTTGCCAGGAGTGGAGACTGAACTAAGTATTATTGGGACAGTGGAACCATAGGACTGTCTGCTCCCTGCCCAGGGAGGGGATGGAGAGTTGTGGTGAAGAAAAAATGACCTGATGTGGCGGGAGGGGGAAGAGACCTTGAATAAGGATATACAGGGATGGAAAAAAAATTCAGAGGGAAAGCTGAACACAAAGTAAATATATGTGTAGCAATCTTATTTGCATTATCACCCTTGATAAGCCATGCTTATGATTTTTATCTTCTTTATAGTTATTGTTAACTTATCAGCATTTTAAATTCATTTTACTATTTTTCTTGATAAATACAAAATAAATAAAGAAGAAGGGAAAAAAAGCCCTGAAGAAAACATGGATGAAGACAAACAGGTTAAATTAAGTTATAAAAGCTAGTGGGACAAACTTAAGGACAAACCCACACGGCAGCTCACAACTGTCTGTGGTTCCAGTTCCAGGGGATCTAACACCCTTCACAGATACACATATAGGCAAACACCAAGGCAATTGAAAATAAAAATAAAAATCTTTGGACTGGAGAGATGGCTCAGAGGTTAAGAGCATTGACTGTTCTTCCAGAGGTCCTGAGTTCAATTCCCAGGAACCATATGGTGGCTTATAACCATCTATAATGACATCTGGTACCCTCTTCTGTATACTGTATACATAATTGACTGTAAGTCTCCATGTCATGATTTGGAAGCTGGTTGGTGGCCCAAGAAAGCTTGAGACACAAAGCTGCCTTGATATTGGATGATGGCAGCATTTTCAATCCTGAGTCTGAATCTGGAATCTGCAATTGACCTGTGTTCACAAACAAATGACTTTCTGTGTAAACATTTCCTTATGTGGAATAGGGAAAAATGTCAGGTAAGGTAACAAACCAAAAGAACACTAGCCAAGATAATCCAGTGAGATGGTGTTTAGCATGAGGCTGGTACATACTTAGTTCTGGGTGTAGTCTGCTGATGACTTTATTGTTACAAATGTCTGCAATATGTTCCTTCCTCTATGCTTTATGGCAACAGCCCTACTTTGAGCTGTTACGTTTAACCTGGGTTACATACACTGCTGCTTAATATTTTATTCTTCATTTTGACCCTCCTAATTCCATCCTGCACTGTACCTCCTAAACTGCCACTGAAGTCTCCAGATCAAAGCCTACAGTGGTTCCCTCCTTATGCCTATAGCTTCCAACCGGCATTTTCCAAGTTCTTGATAGTTCACCCTACCAAGAATCTGTCTGAATGTTGTGTGATGATGAAGGACATAGGCTCTGGGACTCTGTTTACTACTGTGTACCTGATGTGTCTGCCACTGTATACCTTTGGTTAGTTCAGAAACTCTATTCAGGGTACTTTCAAGACATTTCCCACTCACTTTTGTCCTCCTAAGAGGAGTTTTGAGCACAGAGGGCGCTTACACACCCTCACATGCACAAGATCACAGTTCTCTGGCTCCTCTCTGGTTTTGGCTATCATGTTTCTGGTTTGATCCTGCAATGTCCTGTGCTGGTTTCTGCTGAGGCTTGGGCATCCCATTTTTTTTCCTGTGCCTATTTTCTGGATCCCTCTTCCTTCCACCAAAGCCTATGATCCTCTATGTCTTCCCTTGGCCTCACTCCGGGCTTCTGCTGATACACATATCCGATATCTCAGTACTTTTGTGATGTTCTTCTTTAGAGCAGAACTTCTGTTTCCTGCTACACACTGGCTGTGCAGAGTAATGGTGCTAGTTCATCTCTTCATGTCTTCAGAAACTTCTGTTAGGCTCTGTCTTGGGCAGGTAAGATGATTTAGTATGTTAAAGGGCTTGTTATGCAGGCCTGATGACCAGAGAGTTCAATCCCCACAGTTGGTGTTGCAAAGTATAAACCAAAGCTGTTGTTTGATTTCCACATACTTGTGGCACAACCTCAAACACACACACCAAAACACACACATCAAACACACACACACACACACAAACATATACACACATGTATATGCACTCACATGTACATACACATGCACAAGCTACGTTAAAATAAAATGTGGAGAAATGAGAAAGATATTACCACTTGAAAATAAAAATATAGTGACCATGCTGGTCTTAAATTCATTCTGTGGCAGAGGCTGACTTTTAACTTTTGATATTTCTGCCTCTGCCCTCACTGCCTACTTTGCTGAAATTACAGATGTGTGCCACCACTGGGTCTTATGTGGTGCTAAAAAATAGAACCCAGGCTTTCTATATACTAAGCAAGCAATCTACCAACTGATCTGCATGTCCAGCTCAAGGGTCTTGCATTTATTCTGGAACTCTCTCTCTCTGTAGACTAGACTAGTCTCACAGAGCTCCTCCTGCCTTTGCCTCCCGAGTGCTGGGATTAAAGGCATGTGTCACCATCGCTTGACTCTACTTTTTTAGTTGAGTATTTGGGGGAGGGGAGAAAGGAGTTAGCTCATTTTTTTCTTAATATAAGCTGTCTCTAATTTATTTATAAACAATGATCATCGACTAGCTTTCTGTGAGGTAGTAGGTATAAATTTAAGATTAGGGCTCTGATAAAAGCCTAAAAATGTGAATACACTAAAAAAACGAAAAAGGCAGAGGGTTGTGCAATATCTCAAAGCCATTCTCATTACAATTTGTTTAGTCACTTTAATCTATAGTTAGGTAGCATGTGACTTTGCACATAGAAACAAAGACAAGTCTTTCCTCTAGTAAACTACCTTGAGAGTTATATACCAGGTCATGCCCAGTGAAGCACCATAGCATTCTGTGAGGCTCCTGTGTGCTCACAGGCATTTTAAATGTCATGTTTCTGGTCATTCAGATGAGTTTGGGGCCAAGTTAACTCATTACATCTCTAAAGGATGTGGGGTAACCAGGGATCATTGTTAGGCAGAGGCCAAGGATCAGCTGGAAACTGGATCCATAGAGCTGGGAGTGGGCTGCTGAGATGGCTGCCAGGGTGATGCCTGTTCAGCCTTGGGAGCCCAGGAGAGCTGATTGTTACAAGTTGTTCTCTGGCCTCCACACCATCAAACTCCCATGTGTGGGTACACACACACACACATACACACACCATACACACACACACACCATACACATACACCATACACATACACCATACACACACACCATACACACACACCATACACACACACACCATACACACACATCATACACACATACCATACACACCCCATGCACACATACACACACACCACACACACACACCATACACACACATACATCATACACACATACACACAAACACCATACACATACACACCATACACACACACCATACACACACACACACACATCATACACACATACACACAAACACCATACACACACACACCATACACACACACACATCATACACACATACACACAAACACCATACACATACACACCATACACACACACACCACACACACACACATCATACACACATACACACAAACACCATACACATACACACCATACACACACACACCATACACACACACACCATACACACACACCATACATACACACACACATCATACACACATACACACACACCATACACACACACTACACACACACATCATACACACTACAACACATACCATACACACCCCATGCACACATACACATCACACACACACATACACATCATACAACACCATACACACCCCATGCACACATATACACACACACACACCATGCACACACACACACACACCATACACATACACACACATATGCTACCCCCACACCCCCCTAAATAAATAAAAAAAAAGCTAGAAGTGACATCAGGAAGTCTAGCCCCCTTATTCAGGTTAAGGAAGTTGATAAAGGAATTGGGACTGGAGCTTGGGGAGATGGTGCAGTAGGTTAAGGGCATGAAGAACCTACAGAAAGCCTGGCCTGGCCGTGTACATCTCTAATCCCAGTGTTCTTACAGTGAGATGGGAGGTAAAGGCAGAAGATTCCCAAGAGGCTCACAGGTCTGCTAGTCTGACATACACAGCAGCAAACAAAAAACTGTCTCAAACTATAAAGTGAGGCAATGATTTTCCTGTATGGCTGCTTTGGGGTCATCCATGCTACGTACATAAGCCCTATAAACTCATTGGTTTTCCCAGGGTGAACTCTTTGGGCTTGTACTTTGACTTATCACAGGACCTTAGGAGGAGGGTGAAAATTTTGTTTACATCTCCCTCAGGGAAGTAGTTTTTACAATAGTAAAGCTTATGATTGTTGTTTGAGACTGGGGCTTCAATATGTAACTACCTTGTCTAGAACTTGTTACAACACACCTGTCTCAATCTCCCAACTGCTTGGATTACAGGCATATGCCACTACAACCAACAAGTTTACAGTAGCCTTGATGTCAAACTAGGCATTACCGGATAGTGCCAATCATTAGGAACCCAACCTAGTAACTAACTCTCATGTTCATCAAATCTCCACAGAAAATATATTTCTCTTATACAAGGAGAGATTGGTAACATTTGGGGGTATCTCATAGAGTGAGTTTGAGAGTAAGTGTGGGGTGCTGGAGGTTGAGTTTGTGATAATAAAATGTACAGACAATAAACAAGAACTCCAAGGTCTAAAAAAGAACATGAATGAACCCAGGCACTGGAACAGATGCATGGAAACATATCTGATCCATCTCCCTAAAGCCACTCAGAAGAATTAATGTTGCAGAAAGAAAGGTGGGCTGACCTGGTCCTTGTTCAGTGACAGGGTCCTAAGTGATGGTCAGGAGATGAGAAGATAAAGGAGATTGTAGTGGGATTATGCTGGTAATGTAAATGTTTGTCCCGACTATGGGCTTAATAAAAAGTTGATTGGCCAAAGGCAAACAGGAAGTGTGGGTGGGGCTACAAGGCCAAGAAAACTCAAGAACATCTCAGAGCAGAGACAGACACCAGACACAGATGCCAGAGAGAGCCACCACAGACACAAGGAGGAGAAGGCAGTAGACACAGAGGGAAGAAGCTGAAAGACTGCTATGAGAAAAGGTACCAAGCCGCGAAGGTGAATAAGATGGATTGAGTTCGGGTGAAGGAGTTAGCAAATTATATGCCTGGGCCCTAGGTCAATCAGCATACACAAAATTAATATAAGCCTGTGTATGATTATTTGAGGCTAAGCAGGGCTGATAGTGAGACATGGCCCAAAAAGTCCGGGCCAGAACCATTTACAACAGGAGATAGGAAAGTCTGACAGCAGGAGGTTTTGGACAAGCTGATCGATCATGCCACTTGCAAGGCTTAGTCAGAAGCATAGCATCTTATATACTATCTCCAGGGGAGAAATGACACAGAAAATATACAATGGGACAAAGTCAGCAGAAAGTCAATCAAGCAATGTTATGCAAGGGGAACACAGGGTATTTCAAGAGCATTACAGACCTAGCACACAGCAGCCTTGAGACCGACTGACAGATAACTCTAGTTTCTTCAGGGTGAAAAGCCAAGTTCCCAAGAACTGAAACCGTAACTCCTTCAAGGCCCTGACCACCAGCCTCAGACTGGCCTTGACAAGTCTGCTCTTGGACAAGGACACAGAACTAGGTTCTTTTTGTCATCTCACTAGGGACCCTGAGAAAGCGTTGTATTGTCCTGGCCCTCAATGGTGAGTATTAGCTGAAAACCTCAGAGGGCAGAAAAGAAGTATTAGCCTCTGAAGAGCACAGCCAAGAGTAGTCATGGGTTTTTCTTTTTCTTTTTTTTTTTTAATTGTTTTTTTCTTATTTTTGTTTTTCCTTTTGTTTTTCTTATTTATTTATTTATCATTTATTTGCCTTGGTGTTTGCCTGGAACTGGAACTACAGACAGTTGTTAGCTGCCATGTGGGTGCTGGGAATCGAACCCAGGTCCTCTGGAAGAGCAGACTGTGCTCTTAACCACTGAGCCATCTCTCCAGCCCCATCATGGGGTTTGTTGTTGTCATCTTTGCCCCAAATGCATGCTTTATCTTCTCTATATCATTCCAATTTTAGCACAGGAGCTGCCAAATCCAGCACTAGAATGATGTGGGATGTCTTTCTGTATAGTGTGAATTACCATTGGATGATAAACTGGTTTGGCCTATGGCAAAGCAGCTTAGAGGCAAGGAGGAATTCCAAGCATAGAGTGGAGTCAAGGAAGAGGCTGTAAGCTGCCACCCAAGAAAGCAAGATGAAAAGGAAATCAGATAATGACACAGAGCCATGTGGCCATACATAGATGAATAGAAACAGGTTAAGATGCAAAAGCTAGTTAGCACTGAGCCTAAGCCATAAGCTAAACAGTTTAATTAATATAAGCATTGTGTGATCATTTAGGGCTAAGCGGCTGCAGGTCTGGACCTTGGGCCAGATGGCCCAGAAACTTAAGCTACAAATAGCGCCCATTGTCAGACAGTGAAAAAAAAGCTTTAAAAGATTCTAAATGTACAGATTTGAAGCTACATTGGACTTCTTAGTCTCAGAGACTGGCCTCCCAGAAGCTGCCTGGGAGATGTAGCCAGCACCCGCAGCCATGAGCTAAGCAGTGTGGCCCATTTCCACAGCCTCTCTCATGGGTTGCCATACAAAGAAGCTTCTCCCAGCTGCTCTAATAGTTTATCACCTATAATAATCAAACTTATAGTCATGATAGTTAGATTTTTTTTAGACATCCAAAGCTATATTTCAATTAGATATGTGATCTTCAAGCACTTCAAAAACCTATAGAATATGACATTTAAAATATTTTAAGAATTTAGACTTTTTGGGGCTGGAGAGATGGCTCAGCGGTTACAAGCACCGTCTGCTCTTCTGGAGGACCCGGGTTCGATTCCCAGCACCCACGTGGCAGCTAACAACTGTCTATAGTTCCAGTTCCAGGCAAAACACCAAGGAAAATAAATAAATAAAGTTTAAAAAAAAAAAGAATTTAGACTTTTCTGGAAAATGAGACATGTCTTCTCCTGGTAGCACTAATGTACTTCAAGAGGATGATGAGCATCGAAGAAACTCCATGCGGAGTTTACTTTCTTTGCTGCTTTCGAGTTTGAGAGCACAACTGTGGGCTTAAAAACACAGCTCTGTGTTATTGCTTCCCAGAACTGGGGAGGTAAGTGTGACTCAGCCATGCTGAAAAGCCAAGTGGGAGAGTGGGCGGAACCAGCAGCCAAAGCAGCACTTTACAGCTTAGCAACATAAAAACTCTCCTTGTTAAGAAATTAAAGATATGTAATAAAACAGATTCAGGTGGAGAAAACCTCTAAACATTTTACAATGGGTGTAAGAGGAAATACATAGGCTCGGGAGAAAAAAGAAAAAGGATAGAGAAAGTCCTTTAAAAAGAGAAATAAAGTAATAAAAGTACAATAAGCCATATAAAGATGGAAAACACACAAAGAGTTTGGATTGTGTCTATTATCTTGTTTTCTTTTAATTTTTAAACTGTTAATGAACTAATTGCAGAAAGACATTTGGTTGTAAAGGTTGCTAAGTTAAAACTGTTGGTTGCCGGGAATCCTTACAAAGCTAACACATATATTTTAAAGGCATCTTGACTTTGAAATCTGGGTCTAAGAATATGTTGCTTTGGAAAAGAGGGTCTGCTTTTGTTTCCATAGAAGATGAGAACCTGTGGATTGCTTCCAGGCTATTATGGTTTGATCAAGGAAGACCTCATGAAAAATCTCTGATGGGAAGAGATGGCCACATCAGCTTCAAGGCTGCTGACTAAGATGATCCAGCCTCAGGATCCCCATTTAGATCTCTAGTGCCCCCCAAAAAGTAAAAAGTAGTTTATGGAAAACTATGCCTAAATTTTCAAAATATTGTTTATGTTTATTTTCATTATAAATAGTTAATGGTCATACTCAGTCTCTTTCTAGGAAAAAATGGGATATGATATAGAAATGATAAAAAAGATAATTATTGAATCTACTTTAATCCAAAAAATAGCGTTAATTTCAAAATACTTTACATTGGTATGAATTTTGGTTTGTTGATACAAATTTAATGTTAATTTTGTTATACTGTATGTATATTTCTAGTCCTGTTTAAGATATTGTTTATGAAATTCCTTTAAAATTACATAATTTAAAAATACAGATTAATAATTTGTCATCTATGATAATCAAACTTATAGTCATGTTAGACTTTTTAGATATACAAAGCTATATTTCAATTAGATAGATGATCTTCAAACACTTCAAAAACCTACAGAATATGACATTTAAAATATTTTAAGAACTTAGACTTTTCTGGACAAAGAGACATGTCTGCTCTTGGCAGCACCAATTTACTTCAAGAGAATGATGAGCATTGAAAAAACTCCATGTGGAATTTACTTTCTTTGTGGCAAAGTTTGGCCACTGGGCAAGAGATTGTTCTTGCCTTGACTGCTTGACTGTATGCTATATAAACTGGTCATGCATAACTCATAAGAAAGTGACCTTTAAACTTTGCCAGAACACACAAAGATGATCCTTCAGGTTTCTGCTTCGCAAAAGAGACTGCCAGACATTCTGCGGGACATGGAGAAGCAACTGACAAACTATGCCAGAACCAGAAGAGCAGTCCTCCAAATTTCCTGCTTCACTGAAAGGTATGCTAGAGACTCTAGGTCTGTAGGTTGAAGATGGATGTCCTAACGTTACAAATGTACTTTGGGTGACTGTCCAGGAAACCAGATGTCTCTGTCATTTCTAGAATTTTGGAAGTTGCTTACAATGTACCTCCTGTTTACTCAGGTAATATTACATTCTTCTGTAGTCTTTGATGGGTTTGAAGATTAGATAGTTATATTTATAGTTTTTTCTTAGTTGTAATAACAGGTAAATTAGATATGAAATTTTAGACTCATGAGGTACTCATAAGGTAGATCATAAAACATTTTCTTTAATTTTGTTAAATAAAAATAGACTAGATATTGTTACTAATTCTTGCTTGATAGCTGTTTTGTTACATGAAATTTTGCTGTGTTGAAATTGAAACTTTCCTTTTTGATTAGACAGAGAAGGGGAAATGATGTGGGATGTCTTTCTGCGTATTACCATTGGATAATAAAGGAACTGCTTTGGCCTATGGAGATAGCTTAGGGGCAGGTGAGAAATCTGAGCATAGATAAGGAGAAGTAGGGTGAAGTCAAGGGAGATGCTGTAAGCTGCCACCCAAGAAAGCAAGATGCAAAGGAAATTAGGTATGCCATGAAGCCATATGGCAATACATAGGTTAATAGAAATGGGTTAAGATGCAAGAGCTAGCTAGCATTGAGCTTAAGCCACAAGCCAAACAATTTGTTATTAATATAAGCATGTGTGACTATTTGGGGTTAAGCGGCTGCAGGACTGCAGGTCTGAACCTTGGGCTAGCTGGACAGAAACTTCAGGCTACACTAGAATAGTTGTTCTTAGACTTCTTTGGAAAAAAATGTATATGGATATTTTGCCTGCTTGTATGTCTATTGTAGGAATTATTTACTAGCAATTGATTATATAAAAGGATTAGTATTTATTAAGAAGTCTATATGAAAATACTGACTGATACAAGATTAAACCTTAGGCAATTCCTGAAGGGTTGAAATGTCCCATGAGGCAGTGGAATGCAAGGAGCAAACAGGAAGGACAGATAGCAAACAACCGGTCTTCTAAGGGGGCTGCCCATGCTCCATACAGGGGTCCTCAAGACCTCAAAGCCACACCTTTAGATCTTGCTCAAAAGTGTCTGAATCTGACACATATTGGGTCCCCTGGAACTGAAGTTACAAATGGTGGTAAGCCTCCATATGTGTGATTCAAGTCAACCCTACGTCCTCAGGAAGAACAGCTAGTGCACTTAACCGCTGAGCCATTTCTCCAGCCTCAAACCTTGTTTTCTTATTCAAATATGATATGCTGCTTATGAGACCCAGAGTAAAGGTTCTTCTCTTTCCTTAATAGTTTTTCTTTTCTGGTTTAGAAGAAAAAAATCATGAAAAGAAGAAAGACAATTACTAAAATATACTCTCAAAACTATCCAAAAACCCAATGGTAGAATTTTAAAACAAAAATATTCAAGAGAGAGAGAGAGAGAGAGAGAGAGAGAGAGAGAGAGAGAGAGAGAGAGAGAGAGAGAGAGAGAGAGAGAGAAACAGAGAAGCAGAAGTTATATCCAATTTCAGTGTTCAGTGACCCATCTCACCAGCTGGTACAGACTGCCATTACGAAACTAACCCAGCACCAATGCTTAGCCAGTACATACAGAGTGCTACTCTCAAGTCAGGGAGCAAAAGCTTTGGTAAAACTACCATGTGTTCTAACCAAGAAGAATTTAAGAGTTAAATAATTTAACTAAGCATTTTGCAAAAATAGGGTTGAAGTTGGAAGGCATGCTAAATCTTATAATTGCTTTCAGAAAACACAGGCTAGTTCTCTTGAAGGAACCAGCCCAAGCCCAATTACTCATAATGATTTGCCTGGCAGTGTTCAGAATAGACCCTGCTGTGCTGCTTTGGTTCTGGTGCACACCAACATTCTCTTGATGACCTCCCTGTCCCTTTTATGCACAATAATAAAATTATAATGACTGATGAAACACTGATTGAAATGGGTTAATATTTAGGGCTCTGGTACTATCTGCCTGATGGTTGAGAACAGTAATTTCCTAACACTCTCCTGTGTCTTGCTCCAGAAAACTAGAGGTAGGCTGCTAAATTTACAGATAAGAAACATGCCAATCATGCTGCTGTCAATCATCTAGCACGTGGCCCACTGAGATCATTGCCAGATGTTGCCCTGTATTCCAGGACTCGTGCCTGGCCATAACCAGTAACTTTACAGAACAGTCCACTATAAAGTCTTGTGTTAGTTTAGCATAACATTTATGTTAAACTACAAGCCTACTCAGTTTTTATACTAACTACCCTTCACATGTATTTTATGTGCAAAGTCAACAAAAAAAAATTTAGAGAAAAGGGACTTCCATGTCATGAAGTTTACTACGATGTTAAGATTAGGAGGCTGCAGAGATGGCTCAAGGGTTCGGAGCACTGGCTGTTCATCCACAGTTCAATTCCCAGCAACATGGTGGCTCACAACCACCTGTAATGGGATCTCATGCCCTCTTCTGGCATAAAGTCATACATTCAGAATACTCATACATATATAAAACTATTTAAAAAGATTAATGGTTAATGATAATCAGTTGAACACTTACAAAATCTCAAGACACTACCAAGTCCAGGATCCCACTAGTCCAACAGCTCTATGAAGCCACTACCTCCTAATGAGGGAGCTCATGTTATATACAAAATACAAGACAGATTTCCCAAATTTTAAGAAATGCGATTAATTTATCCAAAGCACAATAGAAACAGATTGTCCCATCATTTATGGGATCAGAGGAGAGTTTAACAACTGTAGATTATGAAGTACATTACAATCCCAATATTCAATGATTTTAAATTGACACAAGTTGGTAATTGTTTCTTGTAGTTTAAGTGATAATAGGCTCTAAGTTTGCACACTTGTTCCCCAGATGCTGGTGCTGTTTGGGGAAGTTTAGGAGGTGTCTTTGCAAAAGAAAACCTGGCATGGGATGTGAATGGGGAGGCTTCTAGGTGGGGAGGGGGGTGTTGCTTGGAGACCTTAAGGCTTCTCCCTATTGGCAGGTTGCTCTTTGCTTTGTGTTTATGGTAAAGGATATGCAGTCTCAGCATTCTGCCACACCAGGATGGACTCATCTCTGAACCAAATAAAACCCTTCCTTCTCTAAGTCACCTTGCTTATGGTGTTTCTAACAAGGAGCCAGCACAACTCCTCGGTCTGAAGAGGTTAAGGAAAAGGAACAATTCCTAAGACCTGAAGCAATACAGTATTGGTGCTCTGCCTAGTTATCAAATAGGTACCACGACAGCAGCTATGGCACAAACAGAATGCACCATGTCAACCTGCAGACTGGCAGAGGAAGGGCCACACTATTGTGCCTCACTTCCTGCTCCCCCTCCTTCTAATAGTACTTCTGATCCATGGAACTCAACCAGGACCTGGAAGGAGCTGACTGATGCTGCCTATAAATCTAAGCTGTGTGGAAACTCAGAATAGTAATGACTGACAGTGAGAAGTAAGATCCGGAACAAACACCAGTCATTATACCAAGCACAAAATTAAGGCTTTAAATGTCACAAAACATTAGCAAAAAAGGGATCAAAAGCACATCTTTTCTTTTTTCTTTTTAAAGATTTATTTATTATGTATACAGTGTTCTGTCTGCATGTATGCCTGCAGGCCAGAAGAGAGCACCAGATCTCCTTATAGATGGTTGTAAGCTACCACGTGGTTGCAGGGAATTGAACTCAGGACCTCTGGAAGAACAGCCAGTGTGCTCTCTTAACCTCTGAGCCATTTCTCCTGCCCCCAAAACCACAATTTTCAAATGGTACTTTTTCTCATTGTTAGAGTTACTCCTGTGTTCAAACTAAAAGCACTTTAAAAGTTTTTGAACTGCAGCGTCCATTTCAGATTTTACACACAAGGCAACATGTCAATACTGGATTCCTGTTCTATAGTCAATTTTGTATTCTTTTTATATATATATATAATTTATTTAAGTTTATTTTACGTGCATTGGTGTGAAGGTGTCAGATCCCTGGAAGTGGAGTTACAATTGTGAGCTGCCATGTGGGTGCTGGAAACTGAACTCAAGACCTCTGGAAGAGCAATCAGTGTTCTCAACCACTGAGCCATTTCTCCAGCCCTCAATCTTGTATTCTACCAAGGATCTGTGTGAAATTTTTTCCATGATGTAACTGGCCACAAACCCAGTTTGGGAAATTCTTTACTTAGGCTAAAGGTTGTTGTGACTCAATAAACGGCTAAGATTTGAAAATTGACAGAAGCCCAATAAAATGGACACATGATTCTCAGGTGGCTAGGATGTATGGACACTCTTTTAACTGCTTTATCCTTGTACCATCTCATTGTTGGTATTTAATGATAGTTTTCATGTTCTACACTCAATGATGTGGTAAGAAAGGTGTATGTTGGGGTGTGGCAATTATCTACAACAAAATTCATTCTTAACTCCTGAATAATCAAGAGTGCGGTCTTTATTGCCCTGTACTTAAGGAAGAAATATCTAAAGCTACTGTGTGGGGGTTGAAATAAGTCCCGAAGGAGAAGCAGTTCCCTCCACCTCCAATAAGCAGGATCTGCTCCTCTTTAGGCAGGAGGGTGCTGCTGTGGTTGTGCAACATTAATGGCCATGGCACAGATGTTGTGTCCAGCTGATACTCAGAGCTCAACCCTGTAGTCAAATTGATAACAGTCACTCCAGGAACTGAGGAGGAATGAATCCAGACCCCTCCAACCAGAAGCAGCTTTTCACTAAATACATGAGCGGTGTGAGAGTACCTTGGGGTAATAGGGGGCTGGATATTTATGGAATCCCAGCAGAATCCAGAGGAATTTGGTCTGAGAAAGAGTACAGAGCTCAGTGGTTCCTCAGAAGCCCCAAGACCTCCAGCAATAAGTGCTCCTCCTTGCCAACTGCAGGCACTATGGGAATGCCGACCTTCCGGGGCTGCCCCTTCTACTGGGATTTGGACCCAAGCCATTGTCTCTACATGTAGGAAACGACAGTCACTAAGTACAGGTTCCACCACACTTCGGCCACCATACACAAATAAGTATCTCTGATTCTGATGGTATACTTCCGTCGATGAATGCCGCCAACATGACAACATGGGCCCTTCTAAGGCAGCCTTTGTTACTGTTACATTTTGGCTCTCTGGGCAATTATCCTCACCTCTGTGTAACTCAAGTTGGAGAGCCCCAGAAGCTGGGCTTACTGGGGACAGTCTCCCTCCGAGAACCAGAACCTGAGTATCTGAAAGCCTTGTCATGGTGTGATAAAGGCGTCCATCCCACTGTTCTCCAGTCCCCAAAGTACTTATTTGGCTGCCTTTCCATTCAGAGTCACAGGATTTTAAGAGCATGTGAAACGTGCTCACTCGGCAGTGTCGCCCCTCTTGTTCTCCAAAGCCTCCTGCACTAACAATAATGCCAGGGCTCAAGAGGACAGAGGTGTGGCCATATCTCTTTAGGCTTGCGTGCTGGTGGTCCCTAGTAACTACTCTGGCAGAAAAAACCCCTGAAGGCAAAGCAGGATCTATCTGAAAAGATGTCTCTGAGGGTGGAAACATCGGAGTTTCTGACAAAGTGTCTCCCCTAGATGCTGCTAGGATGAAATAGTGGGCACACTTCAGATGCCACTCCTCAAACTCATCAAAGGGCTCAAGCATCTCGACCCGCTGACGCTCGTCTGCGGGGAGATGGCGGCGATAGAACTCGTTCAGATCCAGGGCACTGCAAGCAGTCCAGCCAGCTTGAAGGAAACGCTGCACCTGGGCCTCCACGTCGGGAAAGAGCTCCAAGCCGTGCAGGGGAGAGTGCAGCCGTCGAAAGTGCTGCAGCATGATTTGCCCAAAGGCGTCTCGCGGTTTCATCTGCTCATAGATTATGAAAAGGGCGTCGGGGAAACGCTGGGCGGCCCAGGCAATAAGGGCCGCGGCACTGGCGGGCTCCAGGTAGGTCAGCACCGCCTCGGCTAGGAGCAGTGTGGGTGAGGTGGCGTCCAGGCCGGTGCAGTCCAGGGCCTCGCCTAATCGCGGAAGATCCCGCAGATCCGCGCCCAGGATGCGGTAGTCCGAGCTCTCAAAGCACAGAGCGGACGCCGAGCCACCGATCCGGAAAGGGCCGGTCAGCGAGCACAGCTCCGGGATCTCCCTGATCCTCTCTGCCTTGCTCCGAGACACGTCCGGGAAGTCGACTTCCCAGACCGCAGCCCGGGCCAAGAGGCCCGCAGCTTTCAGGCGAAAGTACAGGGAATCTGAGCCCGCACCCAAAGACAGAATCTGAGCCCGGATCGGGGCCGGGAGCGCGCTAGTGCGCTGGAGGAAGGCGCGCACGCAGTGACGCACGGCGCGCGCGCGCACGTAATAGCCGCGGTGGATGAGCGGCGTGCGCCGCACAGGTCCCGGGACCAGCAGCGCCGCAAAGGCGTCGCGCACGTAGCCGTGTGCGGCCAGCGATCGTTTGCTGAGGGCGCTGCTGTCGTTGGTGCTCTGAACCGTTCCCGCCCGGCGCTCGCGGCCTCGCGGGCCCATGACCAGAAGAAGCTCCGCAGTACTCTATTCGAAGCACTCACCGGGCTGCTGCTCATCCGCTTCCGGGTGCCAGTGTGCGTCACTTCCGAGCAGAGCGCGCTTCGCCAAAAACCGCGAGAGACCTTTTGATTTCCGCCCCCCCACCCAATCTCCTTTTCCCGCGAACGCGCCCTCTGCTTTGGTGACAACTGGAGTATGGGGAGCTCAAGTCACCACTTTTCAACAGACATTTCGGCATGAAAGGAAAAGTTGTGTAGGTCCTCGTATTTGAGAACATTTTTAGGTGGGTCGGGGCTGACGACCTGACTTCGTGCAAAGGACCAGCACCGCGGATCTTTAGCAGGCAAGAACAGATTGTTCCTTGCGCAAAAGTAATAGTTTCTTTATGGGAGATGGTGCTGCACGCCTTTAATCCCACTATTCGGGAGGCAGAGGGAGGCGAATCTGAGTTCGAGGCCAGCCTGCTCTACAGAGCAAGTTCTAGGTCAGCCTAGGCTACGCAGAGAAACCCTGTTTCGAAAAACAAAACAAAAAGTAACCGTTTCTCGTTTATTGAACGTTCTCATGGCGAAGGAGAACTCATTTAAATCTTAAATTAGGCCAGATGAAAGTGACGAAAGAGACCTTTACAGATAATTACTGGTAATTCAGTTCCCTGCACCCATACATGCTATTGTTATGTATTCACAATTCTATGCTAGGTCTAAAGTGATTATTTACCCTCACATCAGCTATAAAATGACACTCCTCCACTTCTGAAATTCTGTGATCCTTATGTGGTGTTGATTATGCCTGCTGAAAATAGCTATGAAAGAGATGTAATTATTCCTGGTGGCATATTGAGTCATTGTCGTCCAACACCCCCCACCTTGCGCGCCCCCCTTTTTAAAAAGAGCAACTCAGGTTGGAGTTTTAAATGAACTTTCGACTTTGGGTCCCTAGGAGTTACCAGTAAGAACACTCCCAGAGGTATATTAAAACTTTATCATTTATTAATTTTGTGTCTGACTGAATTAGGAAAGGAAATTGAGATAATTTTAAGAATGGTTAACTCAGAGCAATAGTATGTAACAAAGTTTGGGAGTCCAACTGATTAAAAAATGTCGTTTCGGTGTTCAGGAGCTCATTAGTGATCTTAGGGGAGCAGTTTCTGTGGCAGAATGACTCAGCGAGTACAAGATATATTACTGGAGGCATCTAGTCTACCCAGAGGAGAGGAGACGTTCAAGCCTCCATCCAGAGATAGGATCTGGTCCCAAATCAGGTCCAGGCCAGTCCCAGCCCATTTAAGGAAGGAGTTGGTACAGCATGAATGTGAAATAGTGTTTTCTTGTGAAAGCAACTATGACTATGTGTGCATGTTAACTGACATTACCCAGTAGATAAGAAGTTAAAGGAACATACAAACAAACAGATGAGAAGTGAGATCCTGACCTTTGACTAACTGAATTTTAATACACTTCTTACTAGCTTGAGAACTTTTTCTTATTTTTTTTGTTCAGATTCTTGACTAGTCTTTTCATCACTGCAGAAACACCTCTAAGATTAGCTTGTGCGGGTTGGTGTAGAAAGAAAATAGCAGTGGTGTTTCTTTGTTTATATGTCAGCATCTGAAAATGTTTACATTCGTTAATATAGGTGAAATTGATCCCAGAGCCACACATAAAGCAAGTCTTATTAAAAATATGTGCAAGTAAAACAATCTGAAGAAAGGCCAGGACCTCAGAAGTTCTGACTTGATGAAATTGTATTGTTCAAGCCAAGAGTAAGAGTGAAGAGAGATCTTTGCCTCCTACTGAAAGGATGGAAACAGGACAGCAGTGGCCGTGGAAGACAGACTTCTACATTCAGTTGCCAAAAGTGGTAAGAATTAACTACAGAATTCTTGTTGTATAATGACTTTTCCACAAAAGAAAGGTAGATCTTATGAGTGGAAATTGTAGAAAGGGTATAGCTAATTCAAGCAGCTTCCTAGTACAAACTGCAAATAACCAGAGCCTGAAACGAGACTAGGAATCTAGTAGGTACTTAGTAAGTTTTTACTAATAATATATTCTTGTTCCAGGAGCTTCATGCCCACTTGAATGGCTCCATTAGTTCCAATACCATGAAGAAATTAATAGCCAAGAAGCCACATCTTAAAGTTAATGATCACATGACCATGATTGACAAAGGAAAGAAATGGACTTTAGAAGAGTGAGTTTGGGGAAATTGTGGAAATTTTTTTGTCTGTATTTTGAGATTGTAGTATATAAATATCAGATTTTAATACTTAAATAAGATAGACATCTGGCATGGAAAATACAACTAGATGTAGTATTTTCTCAGCTATCAGAGTACTGACAGTATTTGTAATGATTTATATTGTTTGTTAAATTATACTATATTGAGTTGCTTCTTAGATTTGAAAATGACAGCATTTGAATTGTTGGAGAATTAGAGAATGGGAATTAATATTTCATACTTTATAAATAAGTAATATCTTATTTTTAGCTATTAAATTGGCTTTTTGGATCAATGTAATTTTTGAAAAGAATCTATCCTGTTTGTCTTTGTAAATCTAAATCTCAATATATACTTACTTTTTATTATTTTTAAAAAATATTTATTTTTATTTTATGTGAATTGGTGTTTTGCCTGCATGTTTAACTGTGTAAGGGTGTCAGATCTTGGAATTATAGACAGTTGCAAGCTGTCATGTGAATAGAACTCAGGTCCTCCGGAAGAACAGTCAGTGCTCTTAACCACTGAGCCATCTCTCCAGCCCCCTATGTACTTACTTTTAACCTAAAATTTACTAATTAATTTCACTTAGGGAGTTTTTCTTGAGTAACAAGTTTTTGTTGACTAATGTGTATTAAAACGTTTTGTTCATTTTTAGATGTTTCCAGATGTTCCAAGTTATTCACCAGCTTACTACTAGTGCTGAGGATGTTCTAATGGTGAGACACAGAAGGGCTTAGAATGGTGAATTTTGAAGCAATGACCGTCTCTTATTGCATATGACCTTTTTGCTTTCATTAGGACTCAGATGAAAATGTTTTCTTTTTTCCCTCCCTATTTCTTTTTTCATTAATCTTTACATTTTTGTGTTGACAACTCTTAAAATATTCATTATAAGACACTGGCCTAAAAGCTAACGTAAAGTCTTGTTATGTTAAAGAAATGAGGAAGAGAGTGGAAGGGCAAAAGGAAGACAAGGAAGGGGCCAAGATCAGCATCTTCTGTTCGATCTGGAGTAATATAGACAGGAAGGCCTGATCCTCATCCCCCACCCCCAAAAAAAAGGCAAATAAAAAAATACAGTCTGGAGTCTGGAGAATTAACCTTTGAACTAGTCAGTTTCTTCCTCTTTTGGAGTAAGCATGCTAATTGTATTGATTTCCTTTTAGAGAAGAATTAACTTTAATAATTTGGTTCAGCAAATGTTGACTGTGTACCCCAATATTCTAGGCACTATACCAAATATATATATATACATACATACATATATATATGCGTGGGTGATATAAAGAGGTACAAATACAATTCCTGCTTCTGGGAGCTTTATGGGAGGTTGGAGAAATAGTCCTGTCAGTAGATGGAGTTATGTAATACAGTAAGCTCTCTGTCAGAGACATGCACAGGGATTTATAGACATCCAAATGGATGCAATCTCATTAGCTGCTCAGCAAATACTAGACAACACTGCCAGCAGTGTGTACTACAAGGTTTAGGTCTTACTTTATTAGTGGATAATGCAGGGCAAATAATGAGCTTAATACACCATTGGTAGGATAATGCTATGTTCACCTATTTCATTTTGTTTCTGAATGAAAGTTGGCAGAAAGCTCTTAGATGAGACATAAAGATTCTATGCATTTGATTTAATGCTGCTGACATGAGCATCTGCAAGTGATGACAGTGAAGTTATCATATAGACATTCCTGGAAAGAGGAGCTCCCCTCCCCTGAGACAGGATTTTTATGTGTACCTCTGGCTGTTCTAGAACTCACTTTGTAGACCAAGCTTGCCTCAAACTCACAGAGATCTGTCTGCTTCTGCCTCCACCTCCCAAGTGCTGGGAAAATGGGTCCACCACAACATCCAGATCTTCTACTTACTGTTGAGAGGTAGTCTTGCTGTATAGCCCAGACTGACCTCCAACACATGGCAGTTCTGCCATAGTCTCCAGAGTGCTGGGATTATAGGTTTGTGCCACATGCCTGGCCTTGCTCTTTAAAAATAATTTTGTTAATTATATTTTTATTTATGTTGAGCATGGGGAGGTAGTGTCTATATGCCATAGCATGCATGTGGAGTGCAAGTCACAGAATGGATAACTTTTGAGAGTTAGTTCTTTCCTTACACTATGTGGAATCTAAGGGGTAAACAAGCCAAGCTTTCAGGCATAGCAGGAATTCTGGGATTAAAGGTGTGCCCCACCATACTCGCCTAAAAGAGTGAATTTTCATTGATAAAATGCTTCTATAAGATTAGTCTATAGACAAGTCCTTTGAGCATTTTTTGATTAATGATTCATGTGGCAGGGCTCAACACTCTGGGCAGGGTACCCCTGGTGAGCAAGCCATGAGAGGCAAGCCAGTAGGCAGCACTCCTCTATGGCTTCGATTTCAGTATCTGCCTGCCTCCAGGTTCCTGCCCTGACTTCTCTCAGTGATGGAGTATGACTTGAGAGGCATAAACTCCCCAAGTTGCTTTTAGTATGGTGTTTATCGTAGCAATAGAAGCCCTAAGATGTCTGTAAAATGTGAAAGAGTCAGGCTCTATAAGGACCAGGTATGGTGGCCTAGGCCTTTAGTCCTAGCATTTGAATGGCAGCCTGGTCTACATAGTGAGTTCCAAAACAACTAGGGCTTTGTAGAGAGACCTTGTCTCAAAATAACAAAACAAAAAAGAGATTAAAAATGGCCCTGGGGTTTGCAGCTCACTGATAACCTGGCTTACTTAATGACCCATGCTTACTTCTCAGCACCCTTCATCAAAAACAGCAAGGAGAGAGAAATGAAATGTAGTTAAAGTCACACACAGAGAGTGACAGAATAGTGTCTCTTCTAGATCAGGTACACTTTCCTGTTCAGAAAAGGAAAAGGAAATTCTTGTTCTGTCCAGAGCAAGAATTGGAATAGATAAGAGAGTCAGCCCCTTAACACAGTTATTCTCAGCATCTGGTTTCTCTTTGGGTCCTAGTGGAGTATCAGTGGCCCTTCCTGGTTGTAGTCCTGAATAGTGATGAGATCTAAGTTCCTCAGCCTGCAGGGAGGAGACCACACTTTGAGGGCAGTGGCAGCAAGTTGGTGTTTTTGGGAGTAGTCCCCAGAGGGTCCAGTGCCAACAGGACCAGAAGCTCCAGGTTTGCACTCCAGTGAGGCTGTAGCAGCATCTTGTGTTGTCTGTGAATGACAGTATTTTGAATGCTATAGTGTTGTCTTGAGCATTTCGCTCTCTGTCTGATTTTCTAGCCTATCTTATAAATCTGAACTATCCATTCTGTTATTAAAAATTCCTTTCTGGGCTGGGCAGTGGTGGCACATACTTTTAATCTAGCACTTGGTAGGTAGAAGAAGAACAAGTTCCATGACAGCCAGGGCTACACAGAGAAACCCTGTCTTAAAAAACAAAAAAATAAAATATTTTTTTTTTTACTTTCATGAGGGCAAAGACATGGATGCAGACATTGTTTTGCTATAAATTCACTGAGTGCCATTCTGTAATAGACTGTCCTTGTAGGTTCATTCACACACAGTCAGAGAAGATTAAGATTAGCTTAGCAGCTGAAGGGCTAACTAGGGCAGACTTGTGGGATCTTCAGTCCGGTCATTTTTTTTTCTCTTGTCTAAATTTTGTATTTTTTAGGATTGATGGCAGAAAAGAAAAATATGCTGTCAGCAATTTTGAGGTTGTTAAGTTTGTACTATATTAGTCAGTTTTATTTTATTCATCACATACTTTATTTGCCTAAGGGGAGTTTTCCCAGATACTCCTCAGAGAGAAAATTGGCCCCACTAGACTTGTCAACATTGTGTACATTGCCTTTATTATCAGGTCACGAAAGATGTCATTAAGGAATTTGCAGATGATGGTGTCAAGTACCTGGAGCTAAGGAGCACACCCAGAGGAGAAAATGCCACTGGTAGGATTTAATTACTTCTCCGTGAATGCCCTGTCCTGTCACCGTGTGTTCTGATCATACAAGATTCATGTGAGCCTGCACATGTACACACACACACACACACACACACATATATACACGACATCACCTCTGCATTTCTCCAGTAAAGGCTGTTCTTATTCCTACACTTGTGAAATGACGTTACTAAGTGGCTATAGAATACTGTTTTATAGCAGTCACTGAAATGTCAGATATTCAGTGGCTCCTTAGAGACTGGAAGCATTAGATTAGGAACAAGTTGTCAAATGTTAAACCCTCTGGGGACACAGTTGAGCTGGATATGGTTGGCAGGAATTTCATAGAACGTTTTGTAAGAGCTGTATCAGGCCAGGCATAGTGCCTCACTCCCACCTGTAAAACTGTAAAGGCAGAAGTGAGAGAATAGTGAGTTTCTGCCTGCCCTTGGCTACATGGCCAGAATCGCAGGTGCAAGGGTTGGGTGGTGGTTTTGTTTTGTAGTCAGGAAATATTGTATATTATCTTGAGTCCCTCTTAACCTGAAGAGACCTAGGTTATCTTACACCAAAACATATATAGCCAGTTAAGAATTATTTGAAACTATTAAAGTAAATGTTGAAAGTGGAAAAGGAGATTCTTACCTCACAGTTTTAAACTTTAAAATCAATTTCAAGTTATACAGTATGGCATGTGCATGCCCATGTGTGGGAATGTGCACACATAAAACACAAGTAAATATTTGCAGCCAGATATGGTGGTACACATCTTTGATCCTAGCACTTGGGAGGTGGAGGTAGGCAGATCTCTGAGTTTGAGACCAGCCCAGCCTCTGTAGGAAGTTTCAGGCCAACCAGAGCAACATAGTAAAACCCCATTCCAAAACAATAACAAAAGTTTAGTTTGCAAAGCTGCTTCCAGGTGGAATTACCCAGTGCATTGTTAACTTGATGAACATATAAAGGTAGTGGCATTTTATCTGCTGAACATATGCACGTGTACACAATACTAAGTAAGATGTAATTATCTTGGTAGTCGGATTGGGGTTACTCTTTATGCTTATACTTTTCCACTATACTGAAAGTTCCATCAATAAAAAAAAGCATTTATGACAAGTAAAAGGCAAGTTTAGAGGCTTTTCTGGAAAGTCTTACAAGGCACCCCAGGGAAAGACTTAAACACCCTAAACCTGGAATGACATCCCTGAGGCTGTGGAGAAGAGGCATATCCTGAGCAGGATTGAGGGAACCCTGATTTTTGTCTTTTTCCTAGAAGAAAAACTTTCTGCTAAGGGAGAAAATCTTTTTATTTATTTATTTGGCTATTTTTAAATAGTCTTTGTGGACCAGGCTGACCTAAAACTTAAGATCTTCCTGCCTCAGCCCCTGAAATGCCAAGATTAGAGTAGCACCACCATGACTGGCCCTTAATTACTTTTTTTTAAGCTAAAAAAATGATATTTTTGTATGAGAAACATACCATAGTGCATAAGTCAGAGGACAAAGATTAATTTTTAATTGGGCCTGAATTGCTTGTCATTTTGATCTGTTTTCAGTCTTTTATTACTTTTATGTTTGTTTATGAACATTTTTACAAAGTATTTATTATTCCTAAGGGTGGTTTTGGGGTTTTTTCCACTTTTTAAACTTTGTCTTTTCAGTTTTACTAAAGTTCATTCACTAACTGAAATGGCTTGTTGTGATAGCACACAATGGTAGGGTATTCTAAAGAGGAAAGGTAGAAGCTGGAAGATCCTGAGTTTGAGTTCAGCCTGGGCCACATGATTTAGGAATAAAAATGGGACTCGGTAGAGCATTTGCCTGGCAAACATGATGTCTTAGATTCAGGCTCAGACAGACAAAGAGTACTGTACTTTAATGTTTCCCTTTGGGGCCAGAGAGATGAACTGGCATTGGTCCTTTCAGAGGACCAACCAATTTGGTACTCAGGACCCATGTCAGGTGGCTCACCACAACCTGTAACTCCAGCCCCAGGAGATTTGACGCCCTCTTCTGGCCTCTTTGGGTACTCATACACATGTGTGCAAATGTGCACACATACACACAAGATAATTTTTTAAAGTTTCCCTTAAGGCCACACTTCATTCACCTTTAACCAGGCCTTAGCATAGCATAAAGTGATGCTGTTTGAAAGATGAAATAGGTGATAATGTCTTTACATGTGTTCCTCTGCGTTCTTTCCAGGAATGACAAAGAAGACTTACGTGGAATCCATACTTGAAGGCATAAAACAGTGCAAACAAGAAAACTTAGACATTGATGTTAGGTAAGAATATGTGCATTAATAATAGTTGCTCTTTTAAAAAGAGGAATGTGATGTTTTACTGTCTCATAAGGTGATGAATTTCTCAAAAATCTGTATTCTGATTTTTACCTACAATAGGAAAAAAACAGAATCAAGAACCCTGTGGCTTAAGATGAGAATACAGTTCTGAATTTAGTCACCTGGCAAGTAAAATTCTAGTGTTTTTGCTTGAGTTGACTATGGCTGTTAAGCTGAAGTGCACTTCTTATAGCTATCCATATAGTCCCATATGATCTGGCTGCTTGTTCTCTCTCATATAAGCTGAGACTATTTACTTCAGCGCCTTCTACTTACTGGCACTTACACCTTCCATCATGTCGTTACACATCTACCTTCTCATTATTCAGGTATTAATTTGGCTGTTATTTCCTTGGCCAGTCTGTTCAGTGTGTTCTTGGCCCCCTGATCCCCTCCTCACCCATGATCCTCTATGGCATTAGTTTTTTTGTCATGAAGTCTACACACCCTTTGACTGGGTATAAGTTCAGGGAGGCCAGAGTTCTTGTCTTTGATTCACTACCACCTCTTTGGTACCTTAATTAAAGCTACCTTTTTGAGACAGAGACTCAAGTAATCCAGACTAGCCTGGAACTTGCTATATAGACAAGATTGATTTTAAACTCCTGATATCTTGCCTTTACCTCCCAGGTGCTGGGATTATGGTAATGTGCCATAATGCCTGGCTTTATCACTTATTTATGCCAAAAAATTAAATCTGGGGGCTGGAGAGTTGGCTCAGCGGTTAAGAGCACTCACTGACTGTTCTTCCAGAGGACCTGAGTTTGATTCCCAGCATCCACATGGCAGCTAACAACTGTCTGTAATTCCAAGATCTGACACCTTTACACAGTCATACATGCAGGCAAAACACCAATTCACATAAAATAAAAATAAATATTTAAAAAGAAAAATTAAATCTGATCTAATTAGGCTTCTGGGCTTGATCTAATTAGTAAGTTTATAGAAAATAGAAGAGGACATGTAAACATAGGGATGCAATCAAACTGGGAAGCTTTGTAGTACTAACAAATACATTACAAGAAAAGAGGTGGGGGCAGAAATGAGGATAGGAGGAGGTGAGCAGGACTAGATTAAAAGCGACTTAAGGGGGTTGGGAGATGGTTCAGTTGGTAAAGCACTTGCTCTCTTTTTAAAGTGTATTTTGTGTACGGGTGTGTGCACGCATCATTTGTAAGGGATGCAAGTCCAGGCAGGGTGTTGAGCATGTGACATCAGAAGACAACTGAATGTGGGTCCTCAAGCACCTTCCACCTTTAGTCTGAAACTTTCTCCCACTGCCCTGGCACTTCCTCCTTTGTAGGCCAAGCTGGAAGTGCCAGAGATAAGAGAAACAGTGACTCACAAAAACTGCCGACTTCATTTAGGTCCTGAATCAAACTACAAACAAAACACCCAAAGATAAAAACAAAAGGGTGAGGTTTAGAAGATTTGAGCAGACTAGATACTGATACTCCTTACACATTCATGTCTCACTCTGTGTAGCAGAGTAAAGTGTCATGTTTGTCTTTTTTTATTTGCATCATAGATTTTCAAATGTGGATTTTTGTTTGTTTCTTTCTTTCTTTTGTTTGAGACAGAGTCTGCTCATGGTCTAATGTAGCCCAGACTGGCCTTAAACTCCACCCATTCTCAGATAGCTATCTTTTTGGTTCTAAGTTCTTCTTTACTCTTCTGATGGCTTTATACTAGGTAGCTGAAATGAAATGACTAAGTTTGTAAGGAAAAGGCATATGACTATAGGTGGCCCTTTCTGGGATTAGTTGGTTTTTAGATTGGTGGGTTTTTTGTTTGGTTTGGTTTTGGTTTTTCTGAGACTGGTCTCAGGAATCCCAGGCTGGCCTTAAACTCACTTTATAGCCCAGCTATATATATATACATATATACCCATGCCCAGCTTCAGATGTGTTTTCTTTTAATATTAAAGGTATTTGATGGCAATTGACAGAAGAGGTGGCCTGGCAGTAGCCAAGGAGACCGTTCAACTTGCTAAAGAGTTCTTCCTTTCTACTGACGATATAGTTCTTGGCCTTGACCTCAGTGGAGACCCTACTGTAAGTTACTATGTTTTATCTCCTAGTAGTAGAATCAGTTAGTGGGGTGACTTTGGAGCATCCTGTGTTAGGGTCCAGCAGACACTTAATGTAGCCCTGTTCTGCCCTTGATTACCAGAATATATAGCATAACTTTCCTTAAGGGTTCTTGAAAGAAATACTGTAAAAATAAATTATAGATATTATTAGATATGACCACTCTCTTCATCTTCTAAAGATAGTACACAATTAGTAATAGTCTTTATACCCAGAAGTTAATTTCATTATGTATGAGAGATAGATAAGGGTGTTAAAAGTGTAATTTTACCCTAAAAATGCCCTAGAAAGAAAGGTTACATGAGCTTCCTAAGTGAAAGATTCAAACAAGACTTGATGTTTGGGGCCAAATAATTCTTTATTGTGGGTTGTCCTCTGATTTTTGTCTGTTGTATGTGTGTGTGTACATGCACATGCATGTGTGTGCTTATATGCTTGTGTGTATGTGTATTGTTTTTAATCAGGAAAGCTTCCTAAATCAAATGAGGTCTCCATAACACTAAACAATTATGTGAAATAAAAACTTTAGCTCGTCATACCCAACTTGCTCAATAACCTGAGCTCACTAGTACTGAACCTAAGACTTGAGGTTGGGAATAGCCTAGCCATGTTGTAGTCCTTTAAGGGTCCATCACATCAAAGGCTCCCGAGGTTCAAGTGAAACCAATCTGCTGTCATTTTATCCTGTACTGGGGCAGAACACTAGACTCCTCAGTTTGCTCAGTGTTCTCATGCACCCTTGCTTTATCTTCAAGGTAGGACAAGCAGAAGACTTCTTGGAACCTCTTTTAGAAGCTAAAAAAGCAGGTCTTAAGTTGGCATTACATCTTGCAGAGGTAAATAATATTGTTATAGAGTGGAGAGGCAGATTATAATTTAAAAAATAAAGTTGTTTGTAAATAACTAGTAGAAAAGGATTTTTTTTTTTTTTTTTTTGAGACAAGGTCTCACATAACCCAGACTGGCCTGGAATTCACTTTGTAGTTGAGGATGTCCTGAATGTCCCTGATCCTGCCCCCACCTCCCAAGTGCTAGGGGTTGTAGGCATATGTCATCATGTTTAGAAAACATTTAGAAAAGAGGAGGAGTTAAAGGTATTTTTAAGTGTTAGTTAAAACATTAAGGCATGATTTGCTTAAATGTAATTGTTTTTTAAGTTTTTATGGTTCCCATTACATTGTGACCAGTTATTTCTGGCTTGTACTTAGGGTCAAAACTTGCTAGGTATCTTATTTGCTGTATTGAATATAAAATAGTAAAAATGTTTTGGTCATTTGCCTTCTAGTCCATCTAGGAGAAAAAGAGCATAGCTAGACATTTTCTTGATTGTGGTATGTTCATAGATAGCCTTGTCAGAATAAATGTGAGCACATGGGGAATGTGTGGCCTTGGAGTCTGATGAAGTTAGAATTTCATCCTTATCCCAGCCAGCTCAGATTATAAAGTGTTTTCAAAAATATTTTTTGTTTTTGACTAAAAGTTTTATATACCCGAAGAAATTTCAAATATAGCACCAAAGAAAAGGATATAAAATCCTGCCAAGAGGCAGATTTGGCATATATATTTCTCTTTTTTCTAATATATGCGAACACATGTACACACACATACACACACTTGTATATATAGAATTAAGGGGATTTGTTTTGTTTGTGGAAATTCATTTTTCTTAGTTTTTAACCTTTTTTTTTTTTTTTTTTTTTTTTGACACAGGGTTTTCTATGTAGACCCAGCTGTTCTAGAACTCTGTAGACCAGGCTGAACTTGAACTCACAGAGATGTGCCTGCCTCTGCCTCCTGAGTGCTGGAACTAAAAGGGTGTGCCACCACCCTGGCTAGCTTTTACTTCTTTATGTTCATACTTAATGAGATTATTAGTAAGCGATAAAGACTGATAGAGCTGAGGATGTTCGAGAAGTATTAAGCAATTATGTTTTCTAAAAATGTGGGCAGAATAAAATAACTCAGTTTATTAAAAGGGCATTGATCCCATCTTCTCACTTTTCTGAAGATTCCAAATAAGAAAGAAGAAACAGAAATGCTACTGGGCCTGCTTCCTGACAGAATTGGGCATGGGACGTTCCTCAACTCCTCTGAGGGTGGATCCCTGGATCAGGTGGATTTTGTGAGGCAACACCGGATACCTCTGGGTAAGACTTAGAATTTCATGTCGCCCAGGCAGCCTCTTGCCCTTCTTCCTCCTGGGCCCAGACTGCAAGATTTATATGAAAAGGTACTGGTGTAAAATTCAGACATTTACAAATTAAGACGCATAGTGTGTGTGCTTTCTGGGTCTCATTTAAGTGCTGAAAGTTTTAGCTTTTATTAGATGATGAGTTTCATGATGGCAGGGCTTTTGTCTTTTCCTCTGACTGTGTCCACCTTGACTGATGGCTAAAGTCCCTAGTGCTGGAAATTCATCTTTGTTGGTATTATTGTTTTGTTTCTTTAATAAATAAAGGTCATTTAGAATTTTGAAGAGGACAATAATAAAATTAACACATGGGTCCAATGAGATGGTTCCCAGGTAGAGATGTATACTTCCAATCATGATCACCAGAGTTCTCTGATTCATATTTTCATTCTTTCTCTCTCTCTTTCTTTCTTTTTTTTCTTCCTTTCTTTCTGTCCTCCTCTCTAAATAAATGTAAAAAATAAAATTAATATTATGGAAATATGTAACATTTACTTAAAAATTAAGAATTATAGCCAGGCATGGTGGCACAGGCCTATATTCCTACCATATGAGAGGCTGACACAGGAGGATTACTAGTTTGAGACTAGCCTAGATTATTCATGGAAACCTGTCTCAAAAATTAGGGAAACTGGGGATAGAGAGATTGCTCAGAAGTTAGGAACAAGGGGGCTGGAGAGATGGCTCAGCGGTTTAGAGCACCGTCTGCTCTTCCAGAGGACCCGGGTTCGATTCCCAGCACCCACATGGCAGCTAACAACTGTCTGTAGTTCCAGTTCCAGGCAAACACCAAGGCAAATAAATAAATAAAGTGTTTTTTTTTAAAAAAAAAAAAAAAAAAAAAAAAAAGAAGAAGTTAGGAACAATAGGTTTTCTTCCAGAGAACCAGGGTTCATTACCCAGAACCCACATAGGGGCTCACAACTGTGTCTAAGTTCAGTTCTGGCAGATCTGACACTGTCCTCCCTCCTCAGGCACTAGTGTACTGTAGTTGTTTTGTTCTGTTTTGTTTTACTCTTTGGGGGCCCACCACTCAGTTCCCAAATAAATACATGGACACTTAATTCTTACTTATGAATGTCTGACCTCAGCACCTTAGCTTGGTTTGTTTCTAGCCAGCTTTTCTTTTCTCTTTTTTTTTAAAGATTTATCTATTTGTTATGTATACAGTATGCAGAAGAAGGTATCAGATGTCATCATAGATCATTGTGAGCCACTATATGGTTGCTGGGATTTGAACTCAGGACCTCTGGAAGAGCAGTCAGGTTACCTCTGAGCCATCTCTCCAGCTCCTCTAGCCAGCTTTTCTAACTTAAAATATCCTGTTTCTCTTTAACTATGGTTTGCCTCTGAGCTTTTTACTTTACTTTATTCTGTGTATCTTTCTTTCCTTCTTACTCCACTGGTGTCTGGTCCTCCTCTTCCTCCCTCTCCTCCTCCCCCCTCCTAGCTCTCTTCCCTAGATTTCACCTCCTACTTATTCTCTCTGCCTGGAAGCCCAGGCTGTTTCTCTCTCCTGCTTAGTTATTGGTTGTTCAGCTCTTTATTGGACCAATCAGGTGTTTTAGACAAAGTAACAGCTTCACAGAATTAAATAAATGCAACAAAAAGAATGCAGCACATCTTTGCATCGTTAAACAAATATTCCACAGCATAAATGAATGTAACACGGGCTGGAGAGATGGCTCAGAGGTTAAGAGCACTGACTGTTCTTCCAGAGGTCCTGAGTTCAATTCCCAGCATCCACATCCATCTATAATGAGATCTAGTGCCCTCTTCTGGCCTGCAGGCATACAAGCAGACAGAACACTCTATACAATAATAAATAAATCTTTAAAAAATAAATAAATAAAATAAATGAATGTAACACATCTTAAACTAATATTCCAAAACAATGTATAAGTAGCACAACGACATATACAGGTAAAACATATATACACATAAAATATTTTACAAGGGGGCTGGAGAGATGGCTCAGAGGTTAAGAGCACTGACTGTTCTTCCAGAGGACCTGAGTTCAATTCCCAGCAAAACCACATGGTGGCTCACAACCATCTATGATGAGGTCTGGTGCCCTCTTCTGTGAAACTGTATGCATAATAAATAAATAAATCTTAATAAAAAAAAATTAAAAAAATATATTTTACAAAATGTTAAAAATTAGGGAAACTGTAAACCTATTTTTCCTACTAACTGACCATTGCACACTTTATTATGAATATGCTTATGAAGTGACTCTTTTAATTGTAATCCTTACACCATTTGCTGAGACTAGAGTAGTAAAGAATGTAGACACTTTCCTTCATCAGAAGACAACAAATACGTTCCCAAAAACCAGTATTAGGCCAGGCGTGATAGCACACACTTTTAATCCCAGCACTGCAAAGGCAAAAGAGGGTGGATTTCTGTAAATTCAAGGCTTGTATGGTCTACGTAGTAAGTTCTAGGCCAGCCAGGGATACATAGTGAGACAACAACAGTGGAGGAGTATGACAGGCTGATTATATTCTGGGCCTGAAGTCTTCCTCATCTTGGTGAAGAGCATTAACTCCTTGCCTGGTGCAGCTGCTATCACAGCAGTAACAGGTATCTCTGTACAAGCACTGTACCTGAACTGTGGTTTTTGTGTGTGTATGTAGTGGTGAAGGCGAGTGCAGAGCTTTGCACATGCAGGACAGGCACTCTTCTGTGTAGTTTCTCAGATGGGAACTACAGTGTCATATTACACATAATAAACAGTACATTTTGTGGAATAACGAAACTAATTAAGTCAGAGTTTGGAAAGTTTTCTTGTGAGTCTGCTTGATACTCACTGAATGAGTTCACATATTTGCTTTTAATAGAAGGATTTCCCCCCTTTCATCTAGAACTTTGTTTGACCTCAAACATCAAAAGCCAGACAGTTCCCTCTTATGAGCAGCATCATTTTGGATTCTGGTTCAGCGCTGATCATCCTTCTGTGATCTGTGTAAGAAGTATTCTATTCCTGTTCCTTTTTAGTTGCTACATGAAGTCATAGTGTCTTGAGTTCCTGAAGGAAATGCCCCAGAAATGGGGCTAGAGGGGGATGGGGAGGCTGCCAAGAGATCAAGTGGTAAGTGGTTTGGTTCTGAGAAACAGTAAGGCAGTATCTGGGGAAGCATTAAAGGAAAAAGTGCTGGTGCCCGGTACCCATCCAGTAGAGCCCCACTTTATTTGATCTGGAATGTGGCCTGGGGCGTGCATATGCTTTAAAAGCTCTTTAAGTGCTTGTAATATGCCGTCAGAGTTAAAGTACTCTGTTGTTGGTACTGTTTTTAAGTATAAACAAGTTTGTTACAGATGTGCATTTATAAGTTCCTTTTTAAACTACTGAAAGAAGCATGGGAAAATAGATTCAGAACAAAAATAGTTAATTTTTACTAAGAACTTCTTTATTTTGAATTGCTCTTGTTTTATATTGGCAGACCGATGATAAGGGTGTTTTTGCAACATACCTTTCTCAAGAATATCAGCTGGCAGCGGAAACATTTAATTTGACCCCATCTCAGGTGTGGGATCTGTCGTATGAATCCATCAGCTACATCTTCGCTTCTGACAACACCAAATCTGAACTGAGAAAGAGGTGGAATCACCTGAAGCCTAAAGTGTTACACTTTTAAGCTGTGATGGGGTGATCTTGATGACATGTTATAGCCAAGATCTGCCACATCCCACTCAGTGAACTGTCCACTACTTCCTTGAAGCTCAGCACCAAGGGTACGTGGGGCCCTGGCACTAGTACCTTACATATGGTAAGTGTTCAGTAATGTCTCAGACTAAGCCCCGAGGCCTTGCTGCTTCACCTCGATGCTGCTTGTTTGAGGGCTGGAAGGTCATTAACTCAGTCTCTCATCCCACTAGTGACTTTTTCAGTTAGCACTCCCTCCCCATTAGTGATTATAAAACTTCTGAGAAGTTGAAGCTGTTTGTCTTCAGGAAGACCTTAATATTTTGTTAGCTCTAATCAGACTTCCTTTAACCCTTTCAAGTATTATTTCTCAAGACTTGATGCTCTGCCACATTGCACACCAAAACCTTTGGTGTGGGTGCCTAGTTTTCAGGTGACTCTGCAGTGACAGAGCTAGAATCTAGCTTTGCCTTTCTCATAATATCTTTAGAAATATTTATATATATATAATTTATATATATATATAAAGGGGATTGAAGTAATTACTTCAGTTTAAGGAGGGGAAAGAACTGCTTGTTCGGAGTGAGAGACATAAGGCTGGAGCTTCAGTTTTAAAATCAGCTTCTAGTTGGCTTTCTTTGTGGAACCTGCCAGGACTCACTCAAAAGATCTTTCTAGAAATGGTAGCATTGTGGCTTCTAGGGTTCTTAGATCTCTTATAACCTCATGCTCACATGATGGCCCACAAGCATAGGCTTACATAAACATAAATATCCATGGCCACTTTAGCCAAAGACAAGGGATAACTAAGACTGCATGGTAAGAAAAAGATTTTAACAAATAACAAATGTCCTGGTTATGTTTTGGGGGGGTTGGGGTTTTGGGGTTTTTTCCCCAACTTGACACAAGCTAGTCATTTGGGAAGGGAACCCTAAACTAAGAAAATGCTCCCACCAGATTGGCCTAATCAGAGCTTAATCAGTTGCTAGGCCCATCCCCCAGGGTGATGCCACCCCAAGCAGGAATAAGGAAGGAAATTGAGCAAGCCACAGGGAGCATGCCAGTTCCATTGCTTCAGCTCCGGTTTTGGCCTCAACTTTCCAGGATGATGGACTATAAATTGTAAGAGGAAATAAAACCCTTTTCCTTTTGATTGTGGTGGGGATTTTTTGTTTAAGATTTATTATGTATATGATGTCCTTGTCCACCAGAAGAGGGCACCAGATCTCATTATAGATGGTTGCTGGGAATTGTACCTGAGTCATCTGGAAGAGCAGTCAGTGCTTACAACCACTGAGCCATCTCCTCAGCCCTGGTTGTGGTGTTTTATCACAGCATTAAAAACCTTAAAACAGTAAAGTATGCTTGGATTACTCTCCTTCTTAGTGTTGGGGTCATGTTTGATCTGGCATGATACGATAACACTTTACCTGGTTAGCTGGTGACAGATATCTATGAATGGAGAGGCCTCATGCCCCATAGACATGAGGCAGCAGCGGACAAGAGATACTTAGAGGTAGGAGACTCTTGGACTTCTTCCATGTAGAAAGACTTTATTATTATAACAACAGAGAGGATGGGGAGGGAGGGAGGGAGGGAGAGAACACTCCCAAGAGAGAAAAACAAGTGAGTGTTGGGCAGTGGACTTCTTAAATGGGGCTTGACATCGGAACTTAGTACTTTCTTGGTTTCAGAGGCTAGAACAAAATTCTCACACTTAGAACATATATTTTCCCTGATCTCAGAGAAGCCTGATGACACACTTAACTCAGTTACTAAGGCTGAGATCTCTGTTTTAGGGTGCACAGTAGAAGCAAGTACTTAAACTTCCAAAGTTCTTCGGTACATGTGTTATACATGACTGTATCCACATATACAGACTTTTAAAAAATTAATAAAATGTCACCTGCCAACATATTTTTATTATTTAGGAATTTCACATAATGTACCATGATTACATTTACCTCCCTGTCTTCCCAGGTCCACCCCGTCTCCCTTTTGACCTCCCTAATGTGAGAAAGTTATGGGTGACTAAGAAAGTTTATTAAAGGGTTCTAGATGGTAGGATCTGTGTCCATCAGCTACATCTTCACTTCTGATAACACCAGATCTGAACTGAGAAAGAGGTGGAGTCACCTGAAGCCCTCAACAAAGGCAGAATGAGCAGTATTTGTGAGGTAATTTGAGAAGAATTGGGTCTTCCTCTAGTAATAAGAGTTCACCTGTCCCTTTTATACAGTCTCCTCATTTGGAAGTTGAAGGGTCCTGCATAATTTAAACCTGACTTATTTTCCTTGCCCACTTATCCTGATGTGACTGTAATTTGGGTTTTTTGTTTTGTTTTGGTTTTTGGATTTTTGCCTACAGTGTAAAAATTCAGGCAGGTCACTTATATAATAACATCAAGAAGGAAAGAAAATTATTCTTCTACCATCCACGATTTGATCATAAGAACTTATGACTATAACCTGCATATATAAAATTTACACTGAAACACCTGAAGAAACACAGAGCACTTTATGTACATAGTTTTTATTAACATGATATCCCTGAGAGGCAGACTTGGTATAAACATTGTGCTCTTCAGGAAAAGAAACAGAAGCAGTTTAACATGAATTTGGACGCATCTGTTTGCTAATATCCTTATGCCTTTTCTATAGTACTATACATAGACAGATTAATACTAAAGACAATAATCCCTTTTTCCTTGACATCATGGCTCACTTCCAAAGCTGTCTCAGATCCTGAGGCCCTGCTTCCGACAGGGGTTTCTTATACCTTCTTGCTTGCTTAGGCAGCATAATTTGGATACCATTTTCCCCTAATTGTTAATGTTACTTCTCTGTTTAGAATTCCTTAATACCAGGACACTAATTAATTACTCATCCTAATAAATTTTACAACAGTGTTATCTCCTCACTACTACCTTGGATCTTAATCTAGCCATGGGTCTCTAATAAAAGTGAAATGTGCTCCCTTCTTTCTGTTCCCCCCTCCTCTATTTCTTTCAATAATAAAGTCTTTCTATGTAGGAAAAAAAATGAAATGTGAAAGTCAGTTATTTCAGGTCTTGGCCGATGACATAGTCATCTTGTCTGACCTGCTCATCAAAGTGTCTTCAATAGATGGTACTTTCTGATGTTTTCCTCTCAAAGGAGCTAGTCTCCTAAAAATCATTTTTTCCTGAGCCAAGCTGCTGTCCTTTCATCAGTAAACACAGCATAGTACCCCTCAAGGTCTCCCTATACCACTCTCTGAGTTGATTCTCTGCCTACTGGACAGCTATATCATGCATTCATTCATTAGGTTTTTCCTAATATATCTTTTGTCCTTTGCTTGGATGTTTTCCTAATTTTTACCCACTTAGCACCAATTTTACAACTAGTTTTAGAAATCTATCTTACTATAATTTATCTAGTTACCTTTCTTCCTTTGAATGCTGTTTCTTGAAAAAATACTTTCCGGGGCTGGAGAGATGGCTCAGCGGTTAAGAGCACTGTCTGCTCTTCCAGAGGACCTGGGTTCAATTCCCAGCACCTACATGGCAGCTCACAACTGTCTGTAGTTTCAGTTCCAGGCAAACACTAAAGCAAATAATTAAATAAAATAATAAAATAAAAGTGTTAAAAAAAAAAGGAAAAAATACTTTCCAGATTTGTCTCAAAGCAAGCTATGTTAAAAATTGTGTCTAGTATAGTAACACTACTTAGCTTCTTAAACTTCTTTAAAACAATAACAGCCTATCATGGTGATACATACCTTTAATCCTAGCACTTTGAAGACTGAGGCAGTCAGATCTCTGTTCAAGGCCAGTGTAATATCTATAGTGAGTTACAGGTCAGCCAATGCTACCTGGTAAGACCCTGTCTTTAAAAAATAATAAATGTTGCAACTATGTATTTGTGCTTTCTATCCATGTATTATCTGTTTTCCAGTATAAGGACAAATGTAGGGACTTTTTAAGTATGAATATGTGGGAGTTAATTCAATACCACCTAATTTTGAAAAACCATTTTGTGTTTAAATGGATACTTTTATTTGCATAGTTGATTATTACGACCCTTGTAGAATCCAGAAGAAACTAAGAAACTCAGTTTATAGAAGGTTTACTCTATTTCCCTGACTCATTTCTATGTGTTACTAGAATTGAACTCAGAGCCTTGTGCATACTAGGCAAGTACTGTACCACTGAGCTACATCCCTAGCCCAGATTCTCCGGGGAAAAAAGAACCAGGATGAACAAGTGTGCAACACTATACTGAGTTTTATGGAGTGCTGGGGTCAAATGAGGCCTTCTGCACACTGCACCCTACCAACTGAGCTACAGTCACAGCCTCTATCTAAACATGCTGAAGGAATGTTTTCAGAAAAGTCAATGGGTAGCTGAAGAAACCTCAAAGGATGAGGAAGAATTTGATTTGTTCTAGAGCAGAACAAGAGGAAAGTGTTCTATTGTGTGTTTAGAGCAGGTATTTCCATTCCAGTTTGCCCGCACCTCTGTACTGCTTGTGTGCAGTTGGTGGCACTTCTTCCATTAGTCACGCCTATCTCCTCCTGTTCTCACTTGAGTCCTGAGAATTAAACTCAGTCATTTCAGGGGAGGGGGACCTGTCTTCAACCTGACTCTGCTTCACTGTCAGTCACCAAATTCTAAGTGTTTCCCTCAGCACATCCTGTTCTCCATCCAAGTACAGACCTAATCCTCCCATAGCTGACACTCCGCCAGTCACTGCCCTACCTCCTGAGCTTATGTCTATCCTGCTAAACCTTCACTTTCTAAACCTTCCATTCCTGCTCTCTTCAGAACATGGTAACTTTTAGTCAACTCTGTGCCCCGTTTCCTCCTGTCCATATACTCACCCATCCTTTGGGAAGTCCCTTGCCAGTGCCCTCAGGAGGTGTTCCCTACAGCCCTATTGCATGGCTACACTACCAAAACCTTATAGAACAGCTATAAGTCCTTAACACTGTTTTCAGACAATTGAGTTCGGATTAAGACATAGTCATAATTCACTGTTTTGTTCTTAAATTATAGTGAAAACTCTTTGATAACAAGTACTATAACAAAATTTTCATCATGTGTGCATGATATATGTGGCAGTGTGCGTGCTATAGTCCTTGGTACATACATATAGTGTGTGTGCCCTGCAGTACATAGTAGGCATTTAAATTAAAGCCTGATTAATTCTGCAGGACCATATGTTGAAGCTGAGGTATTTGTAGTGAATGACTAAAGGCTATTATCAAACTAAGAAGAATGCTATAACTGATCATCTTGGATGATAAGATCAGAATTCAAAACAACCTCAACAAGTTTTGAATAATAAACACAAAATGTACTTCAAAAGAGCACAGAAGAAAAACAAGCTCTAAAAAAATCAGGTAGAAGTGACTGGGTCCAAAGGCACTAGAGTCCATGGAATACCAGGTGAACATTATATGGTCATATGCTGGGCTGTACTGGAAGAAAATGTTGCAAAATTCTGAAGTAAAAGTCTTACTGTGTTTATATGACAGACCTCACAGGAATAATAGATATAAATTCATTCTCCACATATTAACATAGTTAGAGAACTTCGGGTTCCAATGTAGAAAATAACAACTTAGGTTTAAAGAATGGAGATAAGGGCTGGAGAGATGGCTCAGCAGTTAAGAGCACTGACTGTTCTTCCAGAGGACCTTAGTTTGATTCCCAGCATCCACATGACAGCTAACAACTGTTTGTAATTCCAAGATCTGACACCCTTACACAGTTATGCATGCAGGCAAAACACCAATCCACATAAAATAAAAATAAATATTTTTTAAAAAGAATGGAGATAATAGAGGAAAAGGAAAAAAACTAAAAGGAAGGCATCTTGAGTATAGGAAAGAATATATCTTAAAAATAAGCATCTATCACCAAGAAATAAGATTATTCTAATTATAATAAAAACTAGGTAGCTGTTCTCTGGAAGAAATAGAATACTTACAAAAGAAGAAACACAAGGATACTTACTGTACTAGAAGATTAAACTACCTGTCTTCAGAAGGTCCCCACAACCACAGTTTCCACTATTTCTGAAATCCCTTTCCCACTCTTTAGTCCCAAGCCTACTTCCCAGCTTGGAACAGCTTTGTCTTCCCACATGAATCTATTCCTCCTCGATCCTTTGAAAAGCTCTGAGATTCTCCTTTGGGTTCATCTGCGCCTGTAGTCCCAGGGCTAGGCTTCTTGCCCTTTCTTGGATATACCCCTGGGTTGAGGTTACACTGACTCTTAAAGAACACTTAATAACTTCTGTGATGATTTTGGGGCTGTCATCTTCTCTGAGTGTATTTCCTGCCCCTTCATAGAGACTGTGACCTAGAAATAACCTTCCATTAATTTTTACGGTCATAACAAAGGGCATTCCCAGGGGAGATTATTTACTATTCCCAAAGAGACCATCCTTCTGAGGCAAGGACAGGGTGGTAAGGGTGGGGAGATTAGGACAAACAAGTGTTTATTCCATTATCATTAACTTAAAGAGGCTGGAACTACATAAAGATCAAAATAGAAACACAAATACCTGATGGGGGGGCCTGCCCATTTCTTGTCTATTAAGAAATTGAGGGGGCTGGAGAGATGGCTCAGCGGTTAAGAGCACCGTCTGCTCTTCTAGAGGACCCGGGTTCGATTCCCAGCACCCACATGGCAGCTCACAACTGTCTGTAGTTCCAGTTCCAGGCAAACACCAAGGCAAATAAATAAATAAATAAAGTTTTTTTTTTAAAAAAAAGAAAGAAATTGAAGTGAGCCAGGCGGTGGTAGTACACACCTTTGATCCCAGCTCTGAGAGAGGCAGAGGCAGATGGCTCTCCTTGAGTTTGAGGCCAGTCTGATCTACAGAGCAAGTTCCAGAACAGCCAGGGCTGGCACACAGAGAAACCCTGTCTCAAAAAAACAATGACAAAAAATAAATTGAAGTGAGAGATGCACTGCAATAGAGTAGGCAGAGGTCTGCCCAACTGGCATCTCCAGACAAGAACTGAAAAAGAAACCCTTTCAGCCAAGAAGTATAAAAATGATCAAACCTCTTTATGCCTGGCTGATGTTAAACTGCCCCTCTCCTCCTCTCCTCACAGACTACTGATACCCCTTCTTGTCGTCCAGGCTCTCTTCCTGTCTTCCACCAGTGTCACTCTCCATTTTCTGGACATTGCTTTTGTACCCAATTCTGGATCTCCCCAGGTAGCACGGTCAGGAACTGCTCTAGCACCAACAATTCCACCATCTGCTCCTTAGTGCACACCTCTGGTCTTAGCCACCAACAGCAAAGTTCTCACAGCTGGCTAAAAGCCTCTTGTGGCCCAGCCACCTTCTGGTAATGGAATCTCCTGAAGCGCTGTAGTAAGCATTCAGAACTAGTGCCATTTCCTCTCAGACTGGGTTTGGGCATCCTTCACAGCAGAAAGCAGTTTCCCTCCTCTTAGTGTCTGGGTTGCAGACTTAGTTCACTATCTCCCCATGCCCTTGGAGAAACACCTGCAGATGAGTTTCTCTCTGTAAAAAGTTTCTTCCTAGAATAAAGAGAAATAGCACTATCAGAGGAATATCTTCTCATGTTTAAAGTCTTGCCAGAGCCTGCCTGACTTTCCACTACTGAGGTAGTGCCATTTCAGGAAAGAAAATCAGTGAGCAAAGAGAAAATGACCTTTCAAAAGCTGCATTTCTGAGTGGCGGCTAGAGCATTCCCAGGAAGTTAGAGAAAGTCCTACCAGCTTCACTCGCACCTCACTCTCAAATCTGATCGCATTTAGCGCCCTAGATCAAAGTTGCTGAGTGAATTCGAACGGCCAGGGACGCCCGATGGACTCTAAATCTAAGTCAACATTCGGCTGAAGACACAAAAGCTTCTGTCCAGCGGGTGACGGTTAATCTTCCCCAGCACCTTCGCTGTCCTCCCGGGAGCCCCAGGTGTCCGCCCCGCCCCCTTGGACGCCAAACAACGAATTTTCATCCCGAGCCCAAGTCAAGCGCTGAATGCTGGGGCTCTTGTTGACTTCTAGAAGTCAGAACTCAGCAAGGGAGTTCGGGAGCGACCGATGGGAAAGCTGACTAGGACTTCTAGGCTGAAGTGGGCTTGGGGAAGAGTCAGAGTTGCTGAAGCGAGGGAGCCCGAGAGACTAATGGGTCTCCAGAGAACGAAGCCGGTGCTGGCCAGTTGTCACGAGCATTTTCCTGAGCACTCTCCGTGGTCAGGCGGAGACGAAGGACAACGAGACTTCAGACACTAATGGCGGTTCAATAACCTTTACTTATGCTCATCAAGATCACACAACAATACAATGTAATTAACACTGTGATCAAATCTAACAGTAAGTTGAAAAATACGACCTGTCAACAGCCTTCTGGGTCTGGTCTCGCTGTCAGTGTTCAGGCGAGGGGTGTGGTGAAGCTACGACCAATGGCTGGTTCGACTCTGGACCGGGGATCGGAGGGAAGTCCCGCCTTATCTCCAGCTGTCAGCAGCGTAGCAGCCTGCTCTCAGGCAGGGGCTGCCTGTCAGCATAGTAGCTAGAGCAGGCGGGCTCCCTGTTGAGCTGAGGTCTCTGCCTTTTATACGGCTAAGTAAACAATTCGTACTTTCTGCTTATTCACACTTTTGCGTAAAGTCTGCATCTGGTTATCACACTTTAAGTAAACAAACTTTTTTCAACTTGTTTTTCGGTATAAACATGTTTTTCTCACTTTAAGCATCAAAATATTTTTCTTTACTTCTTATCTTCACTCCACACAAGCTGTCTTTACCTCACCCGGTGGCTACTCTGCCTTGCGCACAAGCTTCCATTCTATGCTCCTTACACCAGTGCTGCGAGCTCATGGGCTCCGAACACTGCCTCACAGCAGCAGCTGCTAAGTTCCGGCCTCTGTCTTCTCCCCCTCCGGCGTCGTGCAGTCGGCCAAAATGCCGCAGACCCTGCCATGGCGTCCTGAGCACTCCCTCCGGACCACCCCTGGCCGCGTCTCTCTCAACGCCTGTCGACTCACTAGCACCCCTCGCCTTGGGACAGCCTCAGCTGCTCGGGTCCGGCTAAAACCCGTTAGCAGCCCCAATCCGCTCTCAAACCGGAAGTCCGAGCGGGCTACTCTGGGCACCCAAAGCGCATGCGCGGTGGTACCTCCTGCACCTCCGCCGCGCTCCTGGGCGGGAGCGAGCGGGTGAGCGCCTCCGGGTCGCGCGCACTTCCGGGACGCGGCGCGCAGCCCCGCTTCGGCTCCCCGCGCGTTCGTCTGCGGGGTTTTTGGGCGAGCCGCCCGCTAGAGTGGGCGCCCGCCTGCAGAGGCGCTGAGAAAAGGTGGCAGGTCTAGGGACTCCGAGGCCGCCCCAGAAATGATTCACGAACTGCTCTTGGCTCTGAGTGGATACCCAGGGTCCATTTTCACCTGGAACAAGCGGAGTGGGCTGCAGGTACGGAGGGGGTCAGAGGCGGGACCCGGGGGGACGCCGACTGACTGCACCCGCCAGCCGTGAGAAGCCGAGAACCCGACGTAGCTCCACCTTTTGGGAGGAACCAGGCCCTGTGGTCCCAGGCTTCTAGCTAGGGAACCACTGGAAGTGGGTAGAACTATACTTCTTTTTACTGCTTATAAATTTACTGTTAAACTGAATCCCTAAATGTGTATCTGGAATTAGATGATAGTTTATTATTAAAAAGGGAGTAGGGTACCCCTGCATATTAACGCTTGCATTGTTTCAAACTAAGTTTTGAAAATAATGGACATATATACACAAAGTTCAGGACACTATAAACACAGTAAATTGTGTTGGATGAAAAAAAAAATGAATTTGTAAGCCTATGGCGTTTCCTTCGTTCGGAAATCTCTGTACCAGGTGAAGAATTTGAAAGAGCTTTTTCTGTAATTAGAAAAGTGTAAGAGGAGTGTGTTTAGTTGGTTCTTTATTCTCTTTTCGTTCTCTTCTCTCTTTTTTTTTTTAAACTTTTTATTTATTTATTTATTTATTTGCCTTGGTGTTTGCCTGGAACTGGAACTACAGACAGTTGTTAGCTGCCATGTGGGTGCTGGTTGAACCCGGGTCCTCTGGAAGAGCAGCCGGTGCTCTTAACTGCTGAGCCATCTCTCCAGCCCCAAATATTTATTTATTTATTTATTATGTATATGGTATACAGAAGAGGGCACCAGATACAGATGGTTGTGAGCCACCATGTGGTTGCTGGGAATTGAACTCAGGACCTCAGGAAGAACAGCCAGTGCTCTTAACCTCTGAGCCACCTCTCCAGCTCGTTCTCTTCTCTCTTTTCCCTTCCCTGCCTAACTCCCTTCCCAACTTGACACAAGCTAGAGTTTTCTGAGAGGAGGGAAACCGAATTGAGAAACGCCCATCATCTTGGCCTGTGGCAAGCCTATGCTGCATTTTCTTGATTCATGAGTGCTGTCGAAGGGCCCAGTGCACTGTGGGCTTGTGGGAGTCCCTCAGCAGGTGCTCTCGGGATGTATTAGGAAAGCCAGCAGCTGTGCCTGCAATATGGAGCCTGCCAGTAAACAGCACTCTTCCATGGAGTTTCTGCTCCGACTTCCCTTCATGAAGGACTGTAAGCTGAAATAAACACTTTCCTCTTTTGTCTCAGCAACAGAAACTTAACTAGGACAGAGAGACTGAATATAGTGCAGTGTGCATTATTTTATCAAATTAGTTCAGAAAGTTGACTCCCAGCGTCACACAACTATTAATTACTATAGCTTAGTCTTGAGCAGAGGTCTGTCTGGCTCCACCGTCAGAACTGTTAGCATATTCTGCCTTCAGTAATGATGCCCTGTGCTTTCAGTAACCTAGTAAAGTGTTGCTTGTCCCTGCCTACTAATGCATAAAACTGAAGCTTGGAAACCTTTATGCTGACTAGTTGTGGCAGTCCTAGGAATTAATATCTGATCACAGTGTGATGTCTGTTCACAGGGGGACTGGCATAGGCCTTGGAAGATCAGGAAGGTCCTTTCTTCATAAAACATACAAATTGAACAAATTTCTCTTATTCCTTATGGATATGAATTTGGGACTTAGAAGTGTGAGATTTTAAATTTTTGTATGTTTATCTTTGAAGACTGACTCATTGCTGGTTAGGGTTAGGTTAGTTATGGATGGGGAAAATGTTTAGAATTTGTGGGTGCTTGACTAACATTTGAAATAAAAGCAAATGACACTGAAGAACTAAAAGGAGTCTTCCATTTTAGAGAACTGTGCAGAACTAAAGCAGACAGAGCCCTGAGAAAGAGTCCCTCACCCAGTTCTCAGAGACCATTGCTAGAAACTGCTGTTCACAAAAGGGCAGCATGACCTAAGTTCTGACTGCAGAATGTATACCACCCTGACCCTGCTGCCCGACCACCAAATGCTCTAGTCAGAATACACCACCATCATTCTTGGGCCCAGATTCAAGGAGAAATTCCCCAGATTAGCTGTCAGCACACAACCTTGCACTAGAGTAATCCCAAATTGTGGTTTTTCCCTTTAAAAGTGGCTGTTAAGCTCCCCTCGAGAGCCCCTCCTGATCTTGCTATGGCAAGAGCTGGACTGGGTTCCCTGCCTTGGTTTGTATTTATATAAATAAACCTTGTTGTTGCATTCTGAACTTATCTGGTCTTCAGTGGTCTCTTTGGGGTTCCGAATTTGGGCACAATAGACACCCAGAGTATGGCAAAGATAGCTGGGAAGGCTGCAGCGAAATCCACAAGTATTTTATCTTCCCCTTTCCTTGCTTATAAGGTTTGAAGAAGACATTTCATCCTTTAAAGTAATGTCTTTGGAAGAGTTTTGTGGTTACACCTTTCAGTACTCTTGTGCCTTTATTTGTTATAACAGGAGTTTGTTTTGTTTTTAAGGCTTTGTACAATTAAGTCATCATTTGTTATTGCTGTCACCTATCTACACTGCTGCTTCTGCAGAGATTGCCCTTGCTTGTAAAAATCACAGAGATTTTCATACACAGAGCACTTAGCAGTGTCTGCCACATAGAAGATATTCATCTATTTGTGGGAAAAAGACAAAACCAGCAAATACCGTATGCTTTCCATAGAACATTTGATTAAAAATAACTACTATGAAAAAAGAACTATTGTGATTACCTAAGGTTTATGAAAGTCATTTAACTGTATAAAACACAAGGATATTGTTGTTACAAGCTATAAAACCAATATACAGCTCAATGGTAAAGCATTCCTGGAGTATGCATGAGGCCCTAGGTTTGACCTTCAGCCTTAGGACATAACAAAATAAATGTAAACAAAACTACCATGTCAACAGATTCAAATAAACATACCTTAATGCAGGATTGTTTTTAAATTTAATGATTGTGAATATTTTATCTGCATGTATGTCTGTGTACCACATGTGTGTCTGGTGTCTGTGGAGGCAAGAAGTGGTCATTGGATTTCCAGGAACTGGAGTTACAGAGGGTTGTGTGCCACCATGTGGGTGCTGGAAGTAAAACCAGGGTGCTCTGCAAGAGGGGCACATGCTTTAACTGCTGAGCCATCTTTCCAGTCCCATACTGCAGGACTTTTCACTTTTTAAAAGTATTTTATTTTTATTTTCTATGAATTGGTGTTTTGCCTGCATGCATAACTGTGTAAGGGTGTCAGGTCTTGGAATTACAGACAGTTGTGAGCTGCCATGTGGATGCTGGGGATCAAACTCAGGTCCTCTGGAAGAACAGTCAATGCTTTTAACCACTGAGCCATCTCTTCAGCCCAATTTTTCAACTTTTTTATACTGTAGACAATATAAACGGGATAATTTTTTATTGTGTGTGTGTGTGTGTGTGTGTGTGTGTGTGTGTAAGGTATAATGATAAATAGCATTTGTAGTGTCTCGTAGATGATAGTATCATCCCTTCACTTGTGACAGCCAAAAGTAGTTTTAGACATTGCCACATACCCTCTGGAAATAAAATTGCCTCTGGTTGATAAGGCCACATACTACATGATAGTATTCTGCTAAAACTAATTGGCAACATTGAGTTTAATAGATTGATTTAGAATTAAGAGCATGATGGCTTGTGCCTGTAATCCCAGCCTTTGAAAAGCTAAGGCAGGCTGATTGCTTTGATTCAAGGCCAGCCTGGGCTGCAGTGTGTGACATATTTGTTCATTCATATTCTCTCTCTCCCCTTCCTTTCCTGCCTCTGTGTGTGTGTGTGTGTGTGTGTGTGTGTGTGTAGGTTAGAGGACAACTTGCAGGAATATCAAACTCAAGTGGCAAGCACCTTTCCACATTGACCCATCTTTCCAGCCCTTATGGGAATCCTTTACTATAGGTTACCTATTTTAAGAACAAGCAGTTACATTTGGATAAGGAACACTACCTTGTAGTGGTGTAACTGTATGGTTATCAGAATTACCAACCTGGAAACAAGGAAAGTTAAAACTAAGTAAAACCATGACAACTTAAGGAAAGGAAGTGGAAGGAAGAATGTAAAGCACTTTAAGACCAGAGGACCTGGGCTAGTGATGAACAGGTATTAGCTTTCTTTATGACTGCCTCTCTTCTTACAGGTTTCCCAGGACTTCCCATTTCTTCACCCCAGTGAGACCAGTGTCCTGAATCGACTCTGCCGGCTTGGCACAGACTACATTCGGTTCACTGAATTTATTGAACAGTACACAGGCCATGTGCAGCAACAGGTAGGATGCTGTTCTCTGGACAGGTGTGTCTTCAGGGCAAGAGTAATCTCAGGCTCTCAGTGAATTCACTCGCAAAGTAAGTTAGGAATTTCTGGAATACTCTTGAATTTAGGAATCCTTGGAAATGCTCAAGGGAAGACAAGATCTCTCATCGCTTTTTCCTGTGTTAGAACAAAAATTCTGTCCTCTATTCATGTGCGTTATGTAGATGTTACATTCATGACATGAGACTTTCTACTTGTCAAATTCTAAAGGAAGTTGTTTTTTTTTTAAGATTTATTTATTTATCTTAAGCATACAGTATTCTGTCTACATGTTTGCCTGCAAGTCAGAGAAGGGCACCAGATCTCACTATAGATGGGTGTGAGCCATCATGTGATTGCTGGAAATTGAACTCAGGACCTCTGGAAGAGCATCCAGTGCTCTTAACCTCTGAGCCATCTCTCCAGCCCGGAATTCTTAATTTTTTTAAAAAAGTAAAATATCAGCAACCCCAAAACCCTTTCTTTTCATTTTGTGATAGATGAAGACTCATTTCAGTTTTCTGTAATGCTATAATATCAGAGCAAAACTGGCTGGTTATAAACCAGTCTGTCCATGTTCATATGAACATTTCTCTTTAGGAACTTCGGGATCCTTCTGCTGTTCTTCTGTGTAGAATCTTCTGGCTGTCTACACTGTGCTTTATAACCCCTAAATCCAAGCTTCCTTAGCATATCTGATGCTGACTTCTGTACTCCTACCTACCACTCTGTCTGAATACCCAGATCTCTACTTAGCTAGAGCAGCTGAGCAGCCACCATAGCCTCCAACTAACTATTAACCATTAATGCCTCATATAAAACTACAGGAGAAGTTTTATATGAAACTGACCAGATTCACTAGGCCTCTCCCTCCGAAAAGAAGTAATAAAGATTACTGAGAGTCACTTTCAGACAAGCTGAGCTGCCTGGAAAGAAGCAGGGTTCATCCAGACAGCTTGAAGGGTTCCTGAAAGACAAGCCATATTTTACATAACCCCTCAGTAAGAGTCTCTCAACCCCCAGACTGGCTCTCAGACTCATTGTTTACTTTATATGTTTTTAAGATTTACTCTTAAAAAAAAAAAAAAAAAGATTTACTCTTTAGCCAGCAGTGGTGGCACATTAATTCCAGCCCTTGGGAGGCAGGCAGCTGGATCTCTGAGTTCCAGGACAACCAGGGCTACATAGACAAACCCTGTCTTGAGAAAACAAAAGGATAGACAGATAGATTTTCATGTGTATGAGTTCTGCTTGCTGCATATATGTGTATAATGTGCATACCTTGTGCCTGCCTAGGCCAGAAAGTATTGGATAACCTGGGAATAGAAATTACAGGTATTTATGAACTACCATGGGTGAAAGTCAACAACTCAGAGTGTCTCCAGGAAGTCCCTGAAACCAGATTCACTTGGGCCCCTTCCTCTGAAGCAGCAAACAGCTGAGCTGCCTAGAAGAGGTTCAGACCAACTGGTCTACTGGACAGGACACTCCAACCTGTTGAGCTGCCTGTAGGCTGTGGAGTGTGCTCCAAGTTCTCCACTTTGTGTCACCCATGGTAGTGTGGGATTTGGTGATGCAGCTGTCTTTGACATTTCTGCTTCTATAAGTAATCTGTCACTCATATTTCTGTAAATAACCCCATGAACTGATGGACTGATGGGTTCACCAGGTCGAACTTCAGTGGTATCTGTACTTTGGTCTGTCATGGGCTCCAGAGATAGATAGATAGATAGATAGATAGATAGATAGATAGATAGATAGATAGATAGATAGAGTGTGTTGCATTTCCTCAGGAAAAAAAAAAAATTGTCACACAACAGATGCTGGGAACCAAACCCTACAGTAAGAACCTTTCCCTTAACAATACCATGGAGTGGTCATGTTGGCATTTCTTTACTGTACCCCCTCCCATACATCTTATCTTCAGTTGCTTTTTCATTTCCTCTTGCAAAAACACTGCTTTGATACAGAATTATTAAGTACATATAATAACTACTAAAAAAAGACAGTGTCTTCTGAGGTCCCCGTTCTAAGCTGAAAAGTTGACTTCTCTTTGTTTGTTTGCAGGATCACCATCCATCCCAGCAGGGCCAAGGTGGGCTACCCGGGATCTACCTGAGGGCCTTCTGCACAGGGCTGGACTCAGTTTTGCAGCCTTACCGCCAAGCACTGCTTGACCTGGAACAAGAGGTGAGAAGGAGGTAATACAGAAAGCTATCTTTGGGGAATTGCGGATCTATTAGCGCATGACCTTGACTTTGAAGTGACCTTTAATAAGGTCAAATAGTTAAACGTGAGCTACTTTCTGTATGGCTGATGGCTACAGTATTCAAAGTGTTTCCAGAATGGGGTTATAAGAGCTCTGGTTTTGGTTTATTATCTACAAAGTAAATCTATAATCTGTTAGTTCTGCAGAGCTTAAAAATGAACACTGAGCTCATTGTCACATTGTCTCTAAATTTGTCACATTGTCTCTAAATTTATATAGAGCAAATTAATTCAAGTTATGTTATGTGGAATTCTGATAACTGCACTTTTATTCCAGTTCCTGGCTGACCCACATCTCTCCATATCACATGTCAATTACTTCTTAGATCAGGTAAAGCTGGGAATACTAAAATGCCTTGGAATCTGTTGCTATCTTAATTTGTGGCACTATAAATATATTTTTTCATGTTTTATTAGCCGTTTTGTTGCTATATGAGAACTGCTTTAAGAGTGTGGTGTATGTGGCATCTGCCTGTCATTTCAGTATTCAAGTGGAAGGGGTTAACTTGGTATGTTTTCTTCAGTGAGTTCTGGGCCAGCTTAAAAAAACCCAAACAGCAAAAAGAGTTCCACATTTAATTAGCTCTTAATGGAATGTGAATATTCTCTCATTGACATGAATATTGGCAGTGACACCACACTCAAAAGTAGAAATTGCTTCTGTCCTCCATTTTCCTATCTACAGCCAATCCTGATGTTGTATTGCCTTAGGGTGCTGGACCTTGGTATTGCCATTTTATCTCAGAAACAAAAATATTTTTTGAGTTGATTGTTTTCTGATCCTGTATTTGATTCATACCCTTAATTTTCTCTGCTTTGCAGTTCCAGCTGCTTTTTCCCTCTGTGATGGTTGTAGTGGAGCAAATTAAAAGCCAAAAGGTGAGCACTTTCTGCTCTGATAAGTATCAAAGAAAAACTAAGAATGCTGTTTTACAGTCTTTCTTTGGAAGACACTTGTTTTTAATAGTTTTTACTTGTTCGTTCAGCATTATCCCTTTGCTTATCATATAAAATGTCAGAAATGCAGAAAGAAGACATTATTCTTTCTTTAAACCCATTTTGATTAGAAAAGCAAGGTAGCCAGGTGCTGCTGGCCCAGGCCTTTAATCCCAGCGCTCAGGGAGGCTGAGGCAGGCAGATCTCTGAGTGTGAGGCCAGCCTGATCTACAGAGTGAGTGCTAGGACAGCCAGAGCTGTTACACAAAGAAACCCTGTCTTGAAAAACAAACAAATGCTTGTTGTATTAATTCAAGACACCGGTTGTCACAAGTTTCATCACATATTGAACAGTTAGAGTGCCCTATGTCAGATTGTCTTTTTCTGGGTGGGATTAATATCAAGAAGAAATTCTTAGAATTTTTATACTACAGAAATTATTTTCTTTTCTTTACCCCATTATTGGACTAAGTAGACTGGTGAATTAAGCGTGCTCAGCTCATTTTTGCCGTGGTTTTCAGCCATTGTATCTCTGCCATATGTTACTATTTGGTGAATGTTGTTGGCCAGTTGACTTACCCTGTAGTTGCCTTACTTTTTCAGTGAGTACAGAAATTTAAAGCTTTGCTACATTAATTCTCTGCTGCCAAAGCCAGTGGGAAAGTGCCATCCTCATTAAGTACAATTTCTCTTGCTTTGTACCATCCACTGCTAAGGGCTATGCATATGTGATTACATATGCTCAGAGTCACAGAGAGCAGAGTAAATGACAGAATCTGAGCATCTTAAAGACCATGCTTTTACGGCTCTATTAAATTTACAAAGTGGGAGGTTCCCTTCTACATGGATGGAGTTAGTGATGAGGGCACAGAACCCCATGCCTAGTTGCACATCTCAGTTGACTTTCAGCTTCCATTGACTGCAGGAAGAATGGAGAACGAATAGAAGGACTTAGATGGGGCTGGAGAGATGGCTCAGCGGTTAAGAACACCCTCTGCTCTTCCAGAGGACCCGGGTTCGATTCCCAGCACCCACATGGCAGCTGACAGCTGTCTGTAGTTCCAGTTCCAGGCAAACACCAAGGCAAATAAATAAATAAATAAATAAATAAATAAATAAATAAATAAATAAAGTTTAAAAAAAAAAAAAAAAAAAAAAAAAAAAAAAAAAAAAAAAAAAAAAAATTTAAAAAAAAAAAAAAAAAAAAAAAAAGAAGGACTTAGATGAGTGAACTTTTGTGTCTGACCAGGTAGTGCTAGAGAAACTAGTGTGCCCATGCTCACTAAGTTAAACACTAAGGTAGTCAGGAGCTTGGGCTGAGGGGGAGAATGGGATGGATTGCAAATAGGCTCGCCTAAGGGAGTTGGTTTTTTGTTTGTTTGTTTGTTTATTGAAACAGCATTTTTATTTGTACTCCTACTCATCCTGGAATTCTGTAGACCAGCCTGACCTCAAACTCAGATCCACCTGCTTCTGCCTCCTGAGTGCTAGGATTAAGGGCATCCACCACCACTGCTCAGCTTTGAGATTGTTTTAGTTTTAGAATTTAGAATTGTTTTAGAGTGGAATATTATAAAACTGTATTATAGTGAGTGCAAATTTACTAAAAGCACTTAATACACCTTCACAGGTGTCCTGGTTATTTATTATTTATTTACCTATTTGACATAAGGTAGAATTATTTGAGAAAATAAACCTCAGTTAAGAAAACACCTCCAGTTGGGTGGTGTTAGCACATGCCTGTAATTCCAGCACTCGGGAGGCAGAAGCAGGTGGATCTCTGTAATTTCAGGGTCTGCCTGGTCTACAAAGCAAGTTCCAGGACAGGATTCAAAAGTTACCCAGAGAAACTCTGTCTTGAATCCCCCACCCCACCCCACCCCCCCAAAAGAAAGAGAAAGAAGAAAGATAGACAGAAAACACCTCCATCAGATTACCTGTAGGTAAATCTATTGTGCATTTGTTTGGTTAATGATTGAAGTGGGAGGGCCCAGCTTACTGTAAGCAGTGCCAACCTGGGCAGATGGTACTGGATGACAAAGCAGGCCAAGCAAGCCATGGAGTGGGGGTGAGGGGGCAGTAAGCAGCATTTCTCCATGGCCTTTTCTTAAATTTCTGCTTTGAGTTCCTGCCCCTACTTGCTTTCATGATGGTCTACAAGGGCCTGGAGGGATGGCTCAGCAGTTAAGAGCACTGGCTGCTTGTTCAGAGGTCCTGAGTTCAATTCCCAGGAACCACTTGGTGGCTCACAGCCATCTATAATGAGATCTGGTGCCCTCTTCTGGCCTGAAGGTATACATGCAGGCAGAACACTGTATACATAATAAATATTTTTAAAAAGAGACCTAACAAAAACAACAGGTAACACTGATGATGCTGGGGGAAAGGGAGTATATCTTTGTGCTTGACTATACAGAAATCTTATGAGAGAGTGTATCAGCTTTTTTGGTTAGTGTAAAATTTGTAACCTATAGTGACAAGGCTATATTTTCCATAGATTCATGGCTGTCAAATCCTGGAAACAGTTTACAAACATAGCTGTGGAGGGTTGCCTCCAGTTCGAAGTGCACTGGAAAAGTAAGTCATGGCTTCCCTGAGTATTGGGGTAGAGATGGGAGTTGCATAACGTGACTTGTCGTGTTTTATTTTCAGGTCATACAGTCTTCCCTCTGGGAAAATTTTAACTAGGCTAGAAAAAGCCCAGGGCTGGGGAGACGGCTCCATAAGTAAACTCTTGGCCTGCAGATATGAAGACTTAAGTGGATCCCTAGCACCCACTTAAAATGCTAGGTGTAGTGGCTTGAACCTGTAAGCCCAGCACCGCACCGAGGCAGTAGGAAAAGGGTTCCCTGGGCTTGCTGGCCTGCCAGGCTGGGAATTGACAAGCTCCCTATACAGTGAAGGATGTTGTTTCAAAAAAGAAGGTGGAAAATTACTGAGGAAGATTCTCAACATCAACCTCTAGTCTCCACATGTACACACACATACACACCCCCATACATACACACAAAGAAAAGCCCTGGCAGTCACCAAACATGGTGGTATGTCCCTGTAATTCCCATACTTAGAAGGTAGAAGCAGGAATATTAGTAGTCCAGAATATTCTCAGGTATGAAGAAAGTCTAAAGAGGCCTAGGTTGGAAGCTAAGAAAGTGAAAAAGCACGGGAAGGAAGGGGGTGGGCAGGTACAGTGCTGAGGTGGGTAAGAAGAGTAGCCAGTATTTTTCACATCATGTCCTTAAAAATATTTATACTTTATATTCTGTAAAAACTTTATCATAACAAAAGTACTTACTATTTGTGTGTGATGTAGTCTCTGCATTTATATATGTGTGTGTGCAGGTACATATGCCCTAAGAGGTCATTGGAAAATATCTAGTGTCCTGCTCTATCACTGTCAAATTTATTCCCTTAAAATGGGGTCACCAACTGAGCCTGGCTAACCAGTGGACTGACTGCCAGGATCTGCCTGTCCCTGTTCCCTAGTGTTGGGGTATAGTCAAGCACAGCCACACCCAGCTTTTACATAGATGTAGTGAATTAAAACTCAAGCCCTATGCTTGCATAGTAAGTGCTCTTATCCACCGAGCTAAGCCATTTCCCCAGCCCAATAGGAATATTATGCATAAGAAGAAAATAATTATTCCCAAGCATATTCACTGCTATGTTGTATATCAGGAATCTGAGAATTTTCAGGATTATAAGGAAAACTAGGGCTGCTGAGTAGCTCTGCTGATAAAAGTGCTGACTACCGAGCTTGATAACCTACATTCTGTCCCTAGAACTCACGGTAGAGAAAAGAACAACTGCAAACTGTGCTCTGACCTCTTTACAGGTACATGGTAAGGGCATGCCAGCACACATGAACACACAGATAAATAAATGCAATTTAAAACTTTTAAGCTAAATATTCACTCAAAATACTATAAGCCATTAAAATTGTAAATGCCACAATAATATATAAAATATCTTATAATGATGGAAAGTGATACAAAATTGTATTTGTCTTATGATTACTACTGTATAAAAATATAGAAAGAGGGGTTAAGCATCTGTAACTCAGTAGCAGTCTGTCATGGGCCCTGAGTTCCATTGTCATCCCTTCAAGAAAAAGGTAGAGTCTGATCAAAGGCTACCCATTTATTCTTATTTCATTTTCTTCATGGTTAAAAAAGTATAGCATTGTGGTGGTTTGAAAAAAAATGGCCCTCAAAGGGAGTGGCACTGTTAGGAGGTGTGGCCTTGTTGGATTAAGTGTGGTCTTGTTGGAGAAGTGTCACTGTGGAGGTTTTATATGTGCTCAAGCCATGCCCAGTGTCTTAGTTCACTTCCTGTTGCCTGCAAAATGTAGGACTCTCAACTACTTCTCCAGAACCGTGTCTGCCTGCATATCACCATATCTCACCATGATGATAATGGACTGAACCTCTGAACTGTAAGCCACCAATTAAGTGTTTTCCTTTATAAGAACTGCTGTGGCCATGACGTCTCTTCACAACAATAGAAACCCTAACTAGGACAAGTGTTCTTGAATAATTGTGGCAGATGGACTCTGAGAACTTTCATACCCCCTTTCTTCTTTATGTAGGCACCAGCTTGATTTCTTCTTTTTTTTTTTTTAATTTTTATTTTATGTAAACTGGTGTTTTGCCTGCATGTATAACTATGTAAGGGTGTCAGAGCCTGGATTTACAGTTATTAGCTGCCATATGGTTGCTGGGAATTGAACTCAAGTCCTCCGGAAGAACAGCCAGTGCTCTTAACCACTGAGCCATCTCTCCAGCCCTTTTTTTTTATTATTATTATTCTTAGATTTCTTCTTGTTCAGTGTGTTGTATAGGTGTTGTCTTCAGCAATGGGATCTTGCTGTCACTTTGTAGTGAGCCACCTATAGTCTTGGCAACAGCCTATGTTTGGGGATTCCCATGGGACTCTTTTGGCCAGGAACTCAATTAGATGTAATCCAGTCTCAGTACTGAAAGTTTCATTTGGTGATGAGATGCCCCCCCACCCCCCAGTATTTAGCAGTTTCATTTAGATCGATTTTCTATAGGTATATATTTTAAGAAGCTTCTACTATCTTAGGTTTCCATACTAACCGCCAAATGGCCCTTAATTTTAGCTGCCCATATGTCCTCCCTTGTCCCCCTCTTCTCTCCCCCTCCACACCAGGCCTCATCCATCTATAACTATCCTATTTCACTTTCCTAACAAGATCTAGTTTTGATTTGCATCTGCCTGATGGTCAAAGATATCGAGCACTCTTTAGGTGCTTCTCAGTCACTTGAGTTTCTGCTTTTGAGAATTCTCTGTTTAGATCTGCCTACTTTTTTTTTTTTTTAAGATTGGTATAGTGGTTAGTTTTATATCAGCCTGACACAAGCTAGGGTTATCAAAGAGGAGGGAGCCTCAGTTGAGAAATTGATCTGCTTTAGGGGAGGCAAGTCTGTGTTTTTTTTGTTTTTTTTTTTTTGTTTTTTTTTGATTAGTGATTGATGGAGGATGGTCCAGCTCATTGTAGATAGTGCCATCCCTGGGCTGCTGTTCCAGGGATAAGAAAGCAGGCTAAGGAAAAAAGAAAGGGAGGGAAGGAGGAAAAGAGTAAATAATAAAGCCTGGTGGTGCTCACCTTTAATTCCAAGTGCTCAGGAGGCAGAGGCAGGTGGATCTTTGTGAGTGTGAGGCCAGCCTGCTCTATAAAGTGAGTTCCAAAACAGCCAGGGCCACACAGAGAAACCTTATCTCAAAAAACAAAAAGAAAGCAAGCGAGTAGGCAGCATCGACTGCTGCTTCCAGGTTCCTGCCCTGGTTGAGTTTCTGTCCTGACTTCCTTTGATGAACAACTGTGATTTTCTTTTTAGGTCTGTGATCCACTTGAACTTGAGTTTTGTGCAGGGTGACAGTATGGGTCTATTTGGATCCTTCTACATGCAGCCATGCAGTTTGACCAGCATCATTTGTTGAAGATGCTTTTTTTTTTTTAGTGTGTATTTTTGGCTTTTTTCTGTCAAAAAGCAGGTGTCCAGTGGTATGTGGATTTATGTCTAGGTCTTCAAAATTGATACTATTGATTACAAATTCTGTCTTTGTACCAATGCTGGGCTGTATAGTTGTAAAGTTGTAGTACAACTTGAAATTGGAGATAGTGATGCCTCTTTTATTATTCAGGATTGTTTTAACTATCCTGGGTTTGTTTGTTTGTTTGTTTTTCCATATGAAATTGAGTTTTATCCTTTCAAGGTCTGTGAACAGCTGTTTTGGAATTTTGATAGGGATTGCACTGAATCTGTAGATTGCTTTTGGTAGAATGGCCAGTTTTACTATATTAATTCTACTAATCAATGAGCATGGAATATCTTTCTCCTGATATCTTCTTTAGTTTTATTCTTCATTGTCTTAAAGTTTTATCATATAAATCTTTCACTTCCTTGGTTAGAGTTACCCCAAGACATTTTATATTATTTGAGGCTCTTGTGAAAGGTGTTGTTTCCCTGATTTCATTCTCAGTCTATTTGTCATTTGTATATAGGAAGACTACTGATTCTTGTGAGTTAATTTTGTACACAGTTACTTTGCTGAAAGTGTTTATCAGATATAGGAGTTTTCCAGTTGAATTTTTAGAGTCATTTATGAATACTATGATGTCATCTGAAAATACAGATACTTTGTCTTCTCTTTTTCCAGTTGATCTTTTTCAATGTCTTACTGCTCTAGTGGGGCTCTGCTTCTTCCTCCTTGGGATCGTTGGCTGCAGTAGTCCATGATGGTAGAGGGAACAGAAGCAGGTAACAGGGTTCAGGACAGCTGTAGGGATGAATGAAGACTGCCCTCTGGGAGACAGACTTCAGTGTAACAGCTCAACTTTATTCCAGAGTAGCAAGAATATATAGGATTGGGGAGCCTGGGGATGAACCCTAAATTGCAGTAAGTGGCATGCTCCTTTCACAAGGCTTAGTATGTGACAATATGGTCCTATCTAAATGGCTAGAGCACATGCCTAAATACCATGTGGGTCATCTAGGGAACTGCATCAAGGATCACCCTTGAGATGTAATTATGGCATCCTGGACCTACAGACATTTTCTTCCAGCTAATGCTGGGTAGAGAGCAGGAAGCTTTTGCTGGGGGGAGGGGAAGGAGGCAGAAACTCCATATTGCTGAGCTTGGAGAAAGCTGCCAGGCTATGGTAGACTGCAACTTCTGATCAGCAGGGCCTTTTAGCACTTTAGCTAAGATTTTAGGTACAATATTGAATAGGTATAGAAAGTGGATTACCTTGTCTTGTTTCTCATTTTAGGGGAATTGTTTTGAGTTTTTCTCCATTTAAGTTGATGGACTTGCTGTAAACTGCTTTTATTATGTTGAGGTATTTTCCTTATATCCCTTTTTTCTTCAAGAGTTTTATCATGAAAGGATGTTGGATTCTGTCATTAGCCTTTTCTGCATTTAATAAAATGATCACGTGGTTTTTGGCTTTCAGTTTGTTTCCATAGTGGATTATACTTATTGATTTATGTATGTTGAACCATCCCTGCATCTCTGGGATGAGGCCTACTTTGGATGATCTTTTTGATATGTTCTTAGATTCAGTTTTCAAGTATTTTATTGAGAATTTTTGAATCTATGTTTATAAGAGTGATTGATCTGCAATTCTTTCTTCGTTGAGTCTTTATGTGGTTTAGATATCAGTTAAATATGGCCTACTAAAACAATTTTGGCAATGTTTCTTCTGTTTCTGTTTTGTAGAATAATTTGATGAGTATTGACATGAACTCTGAAAATCTGGTAGACCTCTTTGCTAAAATCATCTGTCCCTGGGCTTTTTAAAATTTTTTTTGGGAGGGGGTGTTGAGACAGGGTTCTCTGTATAGCACTGACTATCCTGGAACTTGCTCTGTAGACCAGGCTGGCCTCAGACTCACAGAGATCTACCTGCTTCTGCCTCCTGAGTACTGGGATTAAAGGCATGTGCTATAGTGCCCAGTTGGAGACTTTTAATAATTGTTTCTATTTTACTAGGGGTTGGTGGTCCATTTAAATTGCTTATCTGATCTTGATTTAACTTTAGTAAATGTTATAATTGAGAAAATTATCTTTTTCTTTTAATTTTTCAATTTAATGGAGTATGAGTTTTTTAAATATGGCCTTATAATTATCTGGTTTCCTCTGGTGTCTGTTATGTCCCCCTTTTTATTTCTAATTTTGTTAATTTACATATTCTCTCTCTGCCTTTTAGTTAATTTGGATAAGGGTTTGTAAATCTTAGGGGTTTTTTTTTTTTTTTTTTTTTATCAAATAACCAACTCTTTGTTTCATTCACTCTTAGTATTGTTTTTGTTTGTTTCTGTCTTATTGATTTCATCCTGGGTATGATTATTTCTTGCTGTCTACTTTTGAGTGTAATTTCTTCTTTTTGTTCTAGAGCAGTGGTTCTCAACATGACAGTCACTCCTTGGGGGTTCAAACAACTTTTCACAGAGATTGCATACCAGATATTTACATTACAATTCATAACAGTAGCAAAATTAGCTGTGAAGTAGCAAAGAAAATAATGGTAACCACAACACAGGGAACTTTATTAAAGGGTCACAGAATTAGGAAGATTGAGAACCATTGTTCTAGAGCTTTCAGCTCTGCTGTTGAGTTACTAGTATGAGATCTCTGCAGGGTTTGGTTTTTGTTTTTTGTTTTTTTGGTTTTTTTTTTTTGCAGAGGTACTTAGTGTTATGGACTTGCCTCTTAGAATCACTTTGTGTCCCATAAGTTTGGATATGTGTGTATTCATTTTCATTCAATTCTAGAAAAAAACCATCTCAATGTTCATTCTCCAACTATCTTCCAGCATTTTACTTTGATTTATGCATTTTATTGAGTGAATACATTGTTTTGTCAATTTGGTATTCACATATTGAATCTATTACATCTTTTTTTTCCTTATGCAGTTTAAAGAAGAAAATAAATTCAAGGTTACGTTAAGTAAAATTGACTCCATTACATCCATTTATATAAAACTTGTCAGTTTTGAAACTTACACAAAGAACATTTTTTTTGTCCTAAAAGAAAATTTCCTGAGCCTAATCAAATATATAGTACAAGTTGGACTTTGCAATGCAATTAAATTACCATAGTTATTTTTACCTTGTTTCCCCATTACTCACTAAACTCTCAAACTTCTGTCTGTTCTGTCAGAATTTCAAGCATGATCTCTGGCAGTGGTGAGTCTCGGTATTTTAAGTAGATTGATAAGTCTTTTTACCTTTTTCTCTCAGAATCCTGGCTGTATGCCATGGAGTCATGTATAAACAGCTCTCAGCCTGGATGCTACACGGACTCCTCTTGGACCAGCATGAAGAGTTCTTTATCAAACAGGGTCCATCTTCTGGGAACATCAGTGCCCAGGCAGAAGAGGATGAAGAGGATCTGGGAATTGGAGGCCTGACAGGAAAACAACTGAGAGAACTGCAGGATTTGGTGAGGCACAGCAGGAAGCCCAGGGCAGCACTAGTTAAAGACACCTGCCTTCCTGTCTTCCTCCCGTGTGGATTAGTTAGAAACATTGGGCTTTCTCTAAACTAGGGACTACCAAATAGAAAGTGATTTTGAAATCCTTATTTCTTCTTCCTATATTACATGTATTTACAAGTTTACTAATAAGTTTTATCTCTGCAAATATGAGCTACCTTGTAGCTTTTTTTGTAGTTTGTAGTTATAAATGGACTCCTTAGTTATGTGAGATGTCTTTCTGTGTGCTGTGAATATATTGGTTAATAAAGGTACTGTTTTGACCTATGGCAGAACAGCTTAGAAGCAGGCAGGAAATCCAAGCATAGATACAGGAGAAGGAGGGCAGAGTCACGGGAGATCTGACCCAGCTGTCCAAGAGGCAAGTGTCATAGAGTACAGGTTAGCCATGGACCACGTGGCAAGACAAATTAACAGAAATGGGTTGAGTCAAGAGAAAAGTTTCAGCCTTTAGCAATTAGACATTAGGTAAGTAGTGATAATAGACAATGTGCAATGTTGGTGTTTTTGTGAGCGTCAAATTTGAGGCCAGACAAGTGTTCTACCTCTTGAGTTACATTCTCAGCCCAAGGTCTAATATGGGATGTGTTGAGTTTAAGGAACCTGGGGAAAATGTCACTCTGAAGCTAAGCATGGAGTAATCAACAATAACTGAGAAGTTTTTAAATATGTGGCTCATGGGAAGCTGCAAGAGGTTCTCTGTGTAATGTGTAGTAGGAGTTCCACAGCATTTATATTTGCAGGACTGTGGAAATAATCTGTTATGCCCAGTGAAGCTTTGTAAGATGTTATCTCTGAAATATGTAGAACAAGAGAGAAGAATCTGGGATAGGTCTTGACAGAGCAGGTGTGTATGTAAGAGAGAGAGATGCATGGAGAATAACACCAATTCTTAGAATTGTACAAAGGAGGGAGCTGATTGTCTGCCCACCTAGCCCAGTAGTAAAATCTTACATTTAAAAACTCAGTTCTAGGCTGAGGGATTGACTCCATTTAGGTCAAAGTACTTGGGCAAGTGTGAGGACCTGGGTTCAAATTCCCAAACCCATGTTAAAACCAGATGCTGGGGGCTGGAGAGATGGCTCAGCGGTTAAGAGCACCGTCTGCTCTTCCAGAGGACCCGGGTTCGATTCCCAGCACCCACATGGCAGCTAACAGCTTTCTGTAGTTCCAGTTCCAGGCAAACACCAAGGCAAATAAATAAATAAATAAAGTTTTAAAAAAAAAAAAAAAAAAAAAAACCCAGATGCTATAGTATGAACATATAATCTCAGTGCTCCTGCAGTGAGGTGGGAGGCAGAAACAGAATCCCTGGAAGCCTGAAGGCCAGCTAGCTTGACATACACAGCAGAATAAGGAGACCAATACCTGCAGTTGTCTTCTGATCTCCACACGTAAACTGTGGCGTACATGTGCCCACACTGGACACACATTGCATACATACATACACAAAAGTAAATTAAAAGATAAAAACTCAGTGCTTTTCATCATTCCACTATTCTTTCTGAAAATGGAATACGTTTCCAGAGTTGACTATTTAAGAATATGCAACTTCAGATTTACACCCTGCTTGCCAATAACATAGGTCATGGGTTGGGGGAGCTAAGACCTATGTTACACTTCATGTGACCGATTCTTTCCTTGATTAGCGCCTAATTGAGGAAGAGAACATGCTGGCCCCATCTCTAAAGCAGTTTTCCCTGCGGGTGGAGATTTTACCATCCTATATCCCAGTGAGGGTTGCTGAAAAAATCCTCTTTGTTGGCGAATCTGTCCAGATGTTTGAAAATCAAAATGTGAACCTGACGAGGAAAGGTAAGAATCCCCTTGTTCTGTTAGCCACATTCTCAGAGGCTCTTTTTCATCTGCAATGCTGACCCAAAGCATGGGCTGGGTTAGAGTGGCTGATGACAGTGATGAACTTGTGCAGCAAAACAGTTGTACCCAGACTGGTGAGTCCTGTTTGACCATAGTGCCTTTGTACCCACAGGGTCCATCTTGAAGAACCAGGAGGACACATTTGCTGCAGAGCTGCATAGGCTCAAGCAGCAGCCACTCTTCAGTCTCGTGGATTTTGAGCAGGTGGTGGATCGAATTCGTAGCACTGTGGCCGAGGTCTGTCCTCTATCTAACATTGTTCCAGAAGAAATGAATTTGAAGTGAGAGGGAGGGAGGGAAAGAGGGAGAGAGAAAGCATTCTCGGGCTACAGAGATGGCTAGTGCTTAAGAGCACTGGATTCGACTCAGCTTTGAATCCTAGGACCCACATAGTGGCTCACAACCATCTGTAATTTTAGTTCTAGAGGACTCATGCTCTCTGCTGACCCCCACAGGCACTAAGCAGACACCCTTACCCAGAAAATAAGTAAATAAAGAACTACCTTTGCTTTTAAAATAGACTTCACCCTTCCACAAGTTTGTTATAATTAGTTAATTTAATTGACTAAAGAGGAAGTCTTAGTTATAATTTCTAACATTCATGAGTTTGGATGATGAAAAGCTCTGTGTGGTTCTCTCTCCCTCCCTCTCTCTATCTCTCTCTCTCTCTCCTCTCTCTCTCTCTCTCCTTTCTCTCTCTCCCCTCTCTCTCTCCTCTCTCTCTCTCTCTCTCTCTCTCTCTCTCTCTCTCTCTCTCTCTCTCCCTCTCCCTCTCCCTCTCCCTCTCCCTCCCTCCCTCTCTCTCTCTCTGTGGTATGTTTTAGTATCAACTTTACTTGTACACAGGAATCTCAGGAGGAAAGCCAAGCAGATGGGATGGTGGTCCAGCCCTTGTAACAAGTGGGAAGGGATGCGTAGGGTTTCCAGGTGCTGGTACTTCTTGAGCTGAGGGTATTTATATTGGTGTGTTCATTGTGAACTTCAAGATGAAAGCTTATGATGTGTGTACTTTTCTGTATACATATCACTATATATATATATATCACTATTTTAGATTTTTGTGTATGTTTTTGTTTTAATTATATCTTCAGTTGTTTATATACAGAAACAGTGGTACTAATTTATTGATGGCTAATCTCACAGATTCTTCTTAATTTTACGTATAGTTGGAATTTTCTTTGGGCCACCAGCCAGCTCCCAAATAAAAACATGGAGACTTATTATTAATTATAAATTCTTGGCCTTAGCTTAGGTTCGTTCCATTAGCTCTTTTAATTTCACCTGTTTCTGTTCATGTACTTTTTGCCTCTGGGTTTCTTACCTTTCTTTCAGTCTGTATGTCCTACTTTCCTGCGTCCTCCGTGTCTGTCTGTCTGGCCCCTAGAGTCTTCCTGGTATCTCTTTTCTTTCTTTGTCCCTGGTTTAAATTCCTCTTCCTACTTGCTCTCCCTGCCCAGAGATTCTGCCTATACCTCCTCCCTTGCTATTGACCCTTCAGCTTTTTATTAAACTAGTCAAGTGCCTTAGACAGGCAGGTAAAACAGCAACACGGCTTATTTTCCCTTAATTTTTAAATATTTTAGGTCATTCTTACTTGTCTTTCTTTTTTTCTTCCATCTTATTTAGATATTAAGACAGAGTAACTTGTACATAAAAGCAAATTACAAATAGAAAAATCATGTAATATTTCAGTTTTTTATTTTATTACTTTTATTTTGTATGCATTGGTATTTTCATATGGTTGCCAGGTCCCCAGGAACTGGAATTACAGACAGTTGTGAGTTGCCATGTGCGTGCTGGGAATTGAACCCAGGTTTTTGGAAGAGCAGTTAGTGCTCTTAACCACTGATACATCTCTCTAGCTTCTCATGAAATATTTCAGTGCATGAATAAGTTGTATGGGGTTTTTTGGTTTGTTTTTGTTTTTAACATGTATGAATGTTATGCCTGTATGTATATCTGTGCATCACATGCCTTCCTGGTATCCTTGGAGGCTAGATGAGGGTACCAGATTCCCTAGAATTGGAGTTACAGATGGTTGTGAGCTACCTTGTGGATACTGGGAATCAAACCCATGTCCACTGGAACAGGGTCATTACTTTTAACTAATAAGCGATCTCTCCAGTCCATTTGGGAAAAAAAAAAAAAAAAATTGCAGCGTAAGCAAAGTTGTCCTGTAACTTGGTAGTCCTCTTCCTGCTACAGTCTCCCAGTGCTTCAGTTATAGGCATACACCACTAAGCCCAGCTCTTTTTTCCTTTTTACAAATCATTTACAAGCTGTAGGGTGGTGTAGTGGTGGCAGAGACAAGTGGGTCAGTGAGTTCCAGGACAGCCAGGGCTACACAGAGAAACCCTGTCTTGAAAAACCCCCAAAATCGTGAATAAATGGAGAATTCTATCCAATGCTTTTTTCTTCATCTCTCAAGGTTATCAGATATTTTTCTCTTAATTTTAATTTATTAAGTTATGTTAATATATAAGCATAGGAATAAACAGATAGTTAAAAAGATAGAAACAAAACAAAAACCTATGCAAGATAAAATGTCCTGACATTAGTGGTAATAGCTGCACATACAACTGTGAAACTGAAAACCACTGGATTGAACACCATTTTTAAATGCCTACAGTGTTTGTATGAATTCTGTCTCAATCAGTTTTTAAAAATAATCTTTTTTAACACTTTTATTTATTTATTTATTTATTTGCCTTGGTGTTTGCCTGGAACTGGAACTACAGACAGTTGTTAGCTGTCATGTGGGTGCTGAGAATTGAACCCAGGTCCTCTGGAAAAGCAGACGGTGCTCTTAACCGCTGAGCCATCTCTCCAGCCCCTCAATCAGTTTTTTTAAAAGCACGAATGTAGCTGTCTTACATCCCAGCACTTGGGAAGCAGAAGTAGATCTCTGTGGGTTCAAGGCCAGCCTGCTCTACAGATCAAAGAGCTAAAGGACAGGCAAAGTCTCTACCTGAGACCCTATCTCAAGAAATGCATGAACATAACATGAGCTGGGGTTCACTGTAATAAACTTATGTTTGTTTAATCTTATCACAGCACCTTTGGAAGCTAATGGTAGAGGAGTCAGACTTACTGGGCCAGCTGAAGGTAATAAATGATACTTTTTCAATCTTCAAATGATTGTGGAAAGCACTCTTGACTAGACTTCCACAGTAGATTATTTGTTCATACTCAGCTGAGGAAATTATTTTTGATACTACAAATCTTCTGAACTCTAAAGATTCAAATTTACTGTCTTCTGTTATGATCTAAATGCCATCAAACACAGAGTCTTTCTGTTTTGAAGGGCTGTTTTGTGTGCATCTTTTAAAATACCAAACCTGCATTCTTCAGACTCATAGCATCTGACCTGATACATCTGATTCTGATATGTCTGCTTCTCTTGGGGTAGTAAGGATCTTTAGATTCTGATTTACTGAATTGTACATTGTAATTCTTTTCTCAGATCATTAAAGACTTTTACCTTCTGGGACGAGGAGAACTGTTCCAGGCCTTCATTGACACAGCTCAACACATGTTAAAAACACCACCCACTGCAGTAACAGAACATGGTAATTATCCTATGACCCTGAGAATAAACAGCCTCCTCAAGTTGCAGGGTGTTTCTTGGCTGATGTTGTGTGTTGTAATATTTGCCTACATGGACCACAAGAGCAAGAACTTGAAGTCACAGCGTTTATGAGCTGCCATGTGGGTGGGTGGAAGGAAACCTGTGTCCTGTGCAAGAGCAGCCAATGCTCTTAAATACAGTGGGAAACCCTAATTATATTCTAAAGCTCCCTTGTGCTTGGGGTGTAACTGGGTCTCAGAACAAGTAAAGCAAAGCTCTTCAGTATTGTTAAGCCTTTTCTTTTTACTTTTGATGGGACGCGGCCCCCCCCCCCACACCTACCCAAGACATCTGTAACAGCCCAGCCTCGTCTCTAGAGGCAAATTAAAGAAGTCTAGTGAAGTGCTTTATTTTAATTGGCCCTTCCCAGGTCACATGGCTATCACTGTAACAGTGAAGAAGTAAGGCATTGGGATATGATTCATTCTGCAAAGTGTCTTCCCCTTGGCCAGTAAGAAGAGAATGTAGTAAGGATGCAGGCCAAAAAGAAGAAGAAGAAAATGGAAGGCCATTATAATGAAGCAATAGGTCTCTATTCTACTTTTTTTGTTACAGACATCAGAAAAGCAAAATAAGCACTTAAGCAAATAAGCAAAAAGGACAGAATTTGTTGATTCTCATATCTCAGATGTGATGGTTTTAAGTAAAACCTAATTGTCTTCTTGGCCAACCTTCCTAATGCTATGACCCCTTAATACAGTTGTCCATGCCCAACCATAAAATTATTTTTATTCCTACTTCATAACTAATTTTGATAGTGTTATGAATCATAAATGTCAATATCTGATACATAGGATATCTGATTTTCAACCCCCAACCGCTGCTCTTGCCAGATTTATATTACTAAAACTGACTGTCTCAGAAGAGCTACATTCTTCAGAGTCTGAAGAGAGCCTCTGGGTTGGTCTGGACCAGCTGTAAACAAAACAGCCTAAGGTTTTCTATCATGACCCTTGTGATCATGCTGCTTTCTCAAGAACTGATGTTGCCAACCTTGCTGACACTACAGGAACTGTACTGCATAGGGTGATATCCTCAGCACGAGGAGAAATTAATGCTGGTCATGCTGACACTACAGGAGCTGTACTGCATAGGGTGATATCCTCAGCACGAGGAGAAATTAATGCTGGTCAGACAAAAGCCACACTTGTCCTAGTCCTAGCTGAAAACATGGGTGGATTCCTTGTGCTCTTTCTTGCAGATGTGAATGTGGCCTTTCAGCAGTCAGCACATAAGGTGCTGCTGGACGATGACAACCTTCTCCCTCTGTTGCACCTGACAATTGACTATCATGGAAAGGACCACAAAGGTACGTTATTCTCCATTGCCCTCTCTATTCATTCTCCCGCCACAGACACTGTAGTTTTGAACCTCAGTGATCACCTAGTCTAGTTCTTTAATTTTGTCCAAGAACAAACAAACATAATTCCAGAAAGGTTCAGGTGCTCTGTCCATAGGTTGTTTTGAGATTGTATCTATATTTTTGTCTAAACATCTCTCAGAAAAGCCCTCACAGAAGTTTTCTCCCCTCTACCTCTGCCTTTCAGTGCTGTTGTTAGGTCCCACTAATGTCTCATTTTATGTGTGCAGTTCATCTTGCTCTCTCTAGTTCTTATTAACTAAGTTATTTTCATTATCTTCGTAACCATAGCAGATGGCACCCAGCCAAGAGAAGGGCCTTCTCGGGAGACATCCCCCCGGGAAGCCCCAGCTTCCGGCTGGGCTGCTCTAGGTCTCTCCTACAAAGTACAGTGGCCGCTGCATATTCTCTTCACTCCAGCTGTCTTGGAAAAGTGAGTATTTCTGAGTTTCTACCAAGTAAGTGTTACCTACCTTATATCCAGTAGAGGAAGTAAGTGAACAGGAATAAGATTGGTGGAAGCAAACCAGCTGATTTTGATACTAATGAGCCAGAAGTTGCAGGCTCACCTGTCTTCAGGAGCTAGACAGGGGTCCTAATTTGTTTTTTGTTGCTATGAAAAAAGCAGTTTGGGAGGAAAGGGCTTATTTGGTGTCTATGTATAGATAACAGTTCTTTATTGAGGGAAGTCAGCATAAGAATTCGTGCAGGACCAGAAGCAAACCATAGAGGGATACATCTTCCCAGGCTGCTCTCAGTTTGCTTTCTTCTTCATCCCAGCCCCACCTGTCCAGGTATGCTGTCAGCCACAGTGTGCTGAGCCCCTCGACATCAATCATTAATCAAGAACATACCCATAGATTTGCCAACAGGCCAATCTGATGAAGGCAGTTCCTTAACTGAAGTTCCCTCTTCTAGGTTACTGCAGCTTGTGTCAAGTTGACCAGAAATAAAACAAAACAACAAATAAGCAGCTCACATTAATAAGTGAGGTGACAGCCAAGTGAGGTGAAAGTAGGGAATGGTAAGGACTTGAATGAATGGGAAGGCATAGAGCCATTTAGAATCATCAGATAAGAGCTAGAGAAATAGCTGTGAGTGAAGGTGAGGGCCTAAGTTCGAATCCCCAAACACATGTGAAGCCTAAGTGTGTCCATGCCTGTAATCCCAGCATTTCTACTGTGGGATAGGAGGTAGAGACAGGAATCAGTAAGCACATAAGCCAGCCAGTTTAGCATACCCAGAGGCAAATAGCAAAAATACCCTGTCTCAAATAAGATATAGAGAGATGTCCAGTGTGGCGTTTACATGATTGCCATAGCATATACCCACCTACATTTGCTCACAGACAAAATGACACTTTTAAGATTTATGGTTTTTTTTTTAAGGACTATGCTTATTTTTTTTCTCAAGATTTATTTATTATATATACAGTGTTCTGTCTGCAGGCCAGAAGAGGGCACCAGATCTCATTATAGATGTTTGTGAGCCACTATGTGGTTGCTGGGAATTGAACTCAGGACCTTTGGAAGAACAACCAGTACTCTTAGCCTCTGAGCCATCTCTCCAGCCCAAGATTTTTTATTTTATTTATTTGTTTGTTTGTTTTTGTGTGTGTGTACACATGTATACAATTGTGAATCGTCCAGTATAGGAGCTAGGAATTGAATTCAGGTCTCTTCAAGAACAGTGAGTGCTCTTAACCACTGAGCCATCTCTCTAGCCCCAGACTTTGTTTGATTGAGACACTGTTTCTCTGTGTGGCCCTGGCTGTTGTGGAACTCACTATGTAGACCAGGCTGACCTCAAACTCACAGAAATTTTTCTCTGTTTCTCAAGCACTGAGATTAAAGATCATGCCTGGTTCAGACTTTTTTTTTTTAATTGGCAAATAATAATAATTGTAGGTTTATTATTAGTTAGACTAGTTTGTGGTCCCTCAAATATGAAGTCTGAGTTCTGACACTTACCTATTACATCAATCCTTAGAGGTCCCCCTTCCCATTTTTATGATTTGTTGTTGATGACGTTAATTTACTTGGGACCCTTATATTAGTTAGGTGTCTGTTGCTGGGATAATGACCATGACCCAAAGCAAGGAGTTTTATTTCAGCTTTTAGCATATAGCATCAGAAGGAAAGCAAGCAGGAACCTATAGGCAGGATCATGAGGAATGCTGCTTACTGGCTTGCTGCTCATGGCTCATTCACCTTGCTTTTTCATACAACTCAGGACTTCACAGAGATGGTACCACCCCACTGTGGGCTGGGCCCTACCACATCAGTCATTAATCAAGAAAATGCCCCACAGACTTGCCTACAGATCATTCTTAAGGAGACATTTTCTTGCCTGCCAGCTCCTAAATCACAACATGGAGACTTATTATTATTAATTATAAAAGGTTGGCCAATAGCTTAGGCTTGTTTCTAATGAACTCTTATAAGTTAATCCATTTCTATTAATGTACTTTCTGCCTCATGGATTTATTTCCTTTATTCTGCTTATGTTGCTCTCCTACTTCCTGTCTGGCTACCCACTCCTCAAGACTCTGCCTCAACCCTTCTTTCCAGTGTCCTCTCTGCCCTGAAAATCCTGCCTAGCTGTTGGCTATTTAGCTTTTTATTAAACCAATGGGAGTGACAAATCTTTACAGTATACAAAAAGATTATTCCACAACATTTTCTCAGTTGAGGCTCTCTCTTCACAGATGACCCTAGTTTGTGTCAATTTAACTAAAAATAAACAGTCCTCTTAACCTCCATGGGAAGACAACCAAGCTAGGAAGATGGGGGTGGAGCTGGACCATGATGTGATGCTTTGATTAAAATCATGTTTCCTTGAATGAGCATCTGCCCAGTACATGGTGGGACCTGATGTCCCTAGGAAGGAGAGAAGCATAATGCACCCTGAGAAAGGATAAGGAAACCATTCTCAATGTGGCTACAGGCATGGAGAGAAGACCATCTCTTTTCAGCCTTTCCCCCTTAGCTTCCTTGTTCTTCACAGCATGCCTACTCTTTTAGATTAAACAGAAGCTGGACAGATTGGGCCAAAACAGAAAATGATGAGGCTGCTGCATAGAGAAGATTCTGTAACAGGTTCAGAGCTCACACCCAAGCTAGACAAGGTGTACAGACCTTGTCCAGAGACTCCAAATCTTGACCACTTACAGATGCTACCCCATTTGATGCAGTTTTAAAAAATATAAAATAAAAATACTTTAGTACTTAAACCTTAAAATATTTTAACATTTAATAAGTATTTTAATGCTTTTTTAAAAAAATTTTTTTATGTGTATGAGTGACCTGTCTTATCTTTAAACACACCAGAAGATGGAATCAGATCCCTTGGATGGTTGTGAGTTACCATGTGGTTGTTGGGAATTAAACTCAGGATCTCTGGAAGAGCAGCCATTATTCCTAACTGCTAAGCCATCTCTTCAGGCTGCTTAATGTTTTTGTTTTTAAATATGTGTTTATATGCATGCCTGTGTGGGGTTAGTGGCTATGGGATCAAAGAGGACACTGGTTATCTTCTCTCATGTTCCTCCTTACACCGTGACAGGCTGTCTTACTGAGGCTTAGTCATTTTGTTGTATAACTAAAATTCGTTTCATTTTCTCTATATATAATTTACTGCATAAATATGCTATCCTCACCACTCTTCTAGCCTGCCTGCCTTTGGAGGAGAGCGGGGAGTCCTTGTGTCTGTTGTGTGCAGAGGTTTTAGAGTAAGGTTCATATCTCAGTGAGGCTTCTGTTGTAGGTACAATGTGGTTTTCAAGTACTTACTGAGTGTGCGCCGTGTCCAGGCTGAACTGCAGCACTGCTGGGCCCTCCAGATGCAGCGCAAGCACCTCAAATCTAACCAAACAGATGCAGTCAAGTGGCGCCTAAGAAATCATATGGCCTTCTTAGTAGATAATCTTCAATACTATCTCCAGGTATGTTTGGAGCAGTGTGTGGAAGAGGTAGGGGAAAGAGCCTAGAAAACACTGAGAAGGGTCTGCAATTCTGTATTTGGTTAAATGCTGCAGTTAGAGAAAATTCAAGAGTTATATCACTAGGTATGTTTCTTGGCATTTTAAAGTGAAGTAGAATTCAATGGATAAAGGGATTTAGGCTTCAGGGTACTTGTTTGTCAGACATTCTGGAATTCTCAGGCATGTCCAATCTTTTGACATTGTGGCATGACATCATCATTTAAAGTTCACACCTAAGAACCATCCAACAATTACCACACCCAGCCCCCGAAAAGAATCTCATTTTGTGTTGCTCCTTGACTATGTGTAGCCTGTTTCTGTCCCTGGCTACATGTTGGACAAGTCTGCTATTGCTAACCAAGTCAGTCAGTGGAAGAGATGAGGCAGGAGTGGATTAGGCTGAGGTAAGGGAAGAATGGTCTGCAAAGACATTTGAAGCTATTAGAATTATACACACTCATGGAGTTGGAAAGATGGCTTGCAGTTAAGAATGCTGACTGTATTTGCAGAGGACTCAGGTCCTTCTTAGCACTCACTCAGTAGCTCATAATCAACAGTAACTCTAATCCAGTAACTGTAGTCCCAGAGATGTGACACTCTATTCTGACCTCTGGGCACCAGGCATGCATGTGGTACATATACACACATGCAAACAAAACACAAGTAATTTTTTTTTAATTCTGCAGCCATGAATGGGAATGTAGCTCAATTGATAGAGTATTTTACATAGCATACAGAAGGGTTTGAGCCCCAACACTGTAAAATGTCAGGTGTGGTGGCTGTTAGTATTTTGTGTGTGAAAGAACTTGCTAGCACTTGCCAAGGAGCCATATTAGGTTTATTAAAGGAACTGGTGGGAAAGAGGAAAGAGGGGGACGGGGAATAGAGAGCAGAGAAGGACAAAAAGAGTGTCTCCCACATGGTTGGGGCTCTTTAAAGGAAAACCATGCAGACAGGCCCTAGATGTGGGAGTTAGAGGCCCATCAGGGCGCCTTTATAGGCGGGGCCACAACAACAGTGGCACTAGTCTGGAATCCTAACACTTGAAAGGTAGAAACAAGAAGATCAAAAGTTTGATGTCATCCTGGGCTATATACAGTGAGTTTGAGGCCAGCTTGGGCTACATGAGACCCTGTTTCAGAACAGAAATTATACAATCAGACCTGTTGACACACAGCTATATTTGCACAGGGAAGTGGCAGGATGGAGAATCAGTCTAGGCTACAGCAAGACCTTGTCAAAAGGAACAAATGACAGGGAATGTAGCGAAGTGGTACAGCCTCCCTTTCGTACATGAGGACCCAGCAACACACACTTTACAAGGCTTAGCAATTGAAACAAGTCTTTGTTCAGCCTAAAGTGGCTAGAAGGAAGAGGAGAGCAGGGCAGGTAAGATGATTCAGTGGGTGAAGGCTAGAGCCACCAGCCTGATTACCTGAGACCTGGGACCTACACTGTGGAACACACAAGAGGGAGAGAGAAGGGGGAGGGGACCATAAAAATAGAGCACTGAGGATATACCAGATGCTTAAAACGCAATTATCCATCTCTCAGGTAGATGTGCTGGAGTCTCAGTTCTCACAACTTCTTCATCAGATCAATTCTACACGGGACTTTGAAAGCATCCGACTGGCACATGATCACTTCCTAAGCAATTTGCTGGCTCAGTCCTTTATTTTGCTGAAACCTGTAAGTAGGAGTGGTTTCCTTAGCCTGCTTTTAATATGTTCCTTTAGACTCTTAGAATTGACAAGATATAAAACTTGTTAAGCCTTCATTCAATTTCATGTTTACATTTTTGAGAACTCATAGCAAAATGAAAAGGCAGTACTAAAAGGGAAATGAAATTTATCGTAGGGTATGGTGAATGGGTATAGACAAAAGAACTATGTATTTAACCTCCATAAGAAATGACTTACAGAAATTCAGAAATCTCCCTGACTACAGGAAAACAGAATTCACTTCCTTAGAAATCAGTTGGACCAGTGTGAACCAGGAATTTGAAAGTTGTTTTTACAGGCACTGAGTGTGTGTCCATCTGTTATGCAAGTACACACATTTAGCACTTTTGTGGAAGCTCTCCTCAATCCTGACTACATACTGGAGATCTTGTGAAAATCTAAGGCCAAAGGGTACTTAAGTCAAACATGTACATTGGGGTCCAGGCACCAGTAATTTTTAAAGCACACAAGCTGGTTCCAATCCCAAAATGAAAACAGAGACACTGAAATAACCCCTAAATAGAGTTTATACCTTAATCTCTGCAGTGATCAAGTGCTCACTGCTCAGGGTGCCAACCATAAATGGTACAGGCTTCTTTTTGCTCTGGTATTTGGGGCTGTTACTTGCCAAGTCAAGGAAGAATGACCTAAGTAGCTACCACTCCAAAGGGTTCTGTGAAAAATAACAACAACAAAACAAAACACTGCAGTGGTAGGCACCATTCTTACATGGCATGGACGTATCCCTGAGGAAAAGCAGAACATCGGAACAGGTCATCATAATTGAAGTCTTTATTGAGTGCTTACTGTATGCAAGGCACTGGGGATACAAAGAGGTATAAGTCATGGCTCTGCCCTTAAGGAGCTCACAATCTAGTTGGAAAAACAAGATGTACATACAAAAGTCAACAACAGCACAGGTGGCCTGGACAATTGCCAATAAACAACACAGATACTATAGCAGAGAAAGGCAAGTTCACTAAAGGCTACAGTGGGAAGGAGCATTTCACAGAATGGGGCTTGGACTGGTACTAAAGAAGAAAAGTCCCAGGGAACGATGCTCATTGCTCAAAGGAAAGAGCAAACTCAGTGGGTCTAATAAAGGATGATGAGCTAATGTCGACTAGAGTGGAGGCTTTGTGCAGGGTGACAGAGAAGAATGCAGCTGTCCCAGGAAGGGATGTTCATTCTGCATGTTACTTAGGAGGACCAGACAGCCTTGAAGGCACTGGTGTCTATGTAAAGTTCAGACAGGAGAGGTCAGCTGTTCTACTATTTTCTCAAACCTTGCTTTTTCAAGTTTCTTCATTTCCTAACACCAACTACATTTTTGAGCAGGTATTTCACTGCCTGAATGAAATCCTAGATCTCTGTCACAGCTTTTGTTTACTGGTCAGTCAGAACCTGGGTCCACTAGATGAGCGAGGAGCTGCCCAGCTGAGCATTCTCGTGAAGGTGAGTCTGCCTGGCCATGGAAATACATACTCCCATCTCCAACCTCTTGGAGGAAACAGCCTTTGCACTTGAGTTAATAAAGCTTGTCCCAAAACAAAGAAATGGTAAGATAAAAAGATAAAACTGTTGCTATCAGTGACTATTGAAGATGATTAATGTGCTGCCTCACAGTGTTCAGAAATAGTTCAGCCCTGAATAGTTTTTCAGCCTACCAAGTATGCATTGGCTTTGTGCTCATTTTTCTCACATCCCACTTTCTTCCCTGAACCAGCCTCCTATCCCATTTGTAATTATATTCTGAGGCTATATTTGTCTCCTTGTAAGAAAGCATGCTCACTGCTATCCCAATATGTGATAGAATATATTAATCTGAAATGAGCTTCAGAATCCTAATAATGAGAAGGTACTTTCATGAAGTCATGCATTTCATGGACATGGTACTAAGAAGTCAGAGTTGTTTTAGGAGCTGACAAATAGGAATGTGGTCCTGTAGAAATTTAAGCAAGGCTTTTCCAAAGACCCCAAGTGTCTAGACCTCTGCATGGTTAGTGATAACTTGGGTCTCTCAACAGGGCTTTAGTCGCCAGTCTTCACTCCTGTTCAAGATTCTTTCCAGTGTTCGAAATCACCAGATCAACTCAGATTTGGCTCAATTACTGCTCCGGCTAGATTATAACAAGTATTATACCCAGGCTGGTGGAACTCTGGGCAGGTAAGGACAATCCTTGGGGAACTCATTAGATTTGGGGAAGGAGATTGAGTTGTAGAAGTCCAAAATGGAACTTCAGCTTTCATCTACAAATGCTCTCATTTTATAAGCAAGGCTCAGAGATACAGGAAGGTGTGGGGGGGGTAATTATGTTTCATAATTTTACTGGAGATTATGTTCTGGTAAAAATTATTGGCATGGTAAAATGCTACAGCTGAGGGTGAGTTGTACAACCTCCTCTGATGTGTATTAGCAGTACAGCTGTAGCACCATGCTTCACTGGCTACTGCTTTCTCAATAAAAGTGGGCATTGCCTCTTCTAAACTTCTTTAAATCTAATAATGAGATCCAGGGGTCTGTATCAGTACCATTTTGAAAAACACTTAATTGCCCTTCTTCCTAAGAGTTCTACAAACATGTTTATTTGTAACTAGTTTTAGAAGAAGCCAAACATCTTTGAGTATCAAGGTAACATCAGCTATATCTCAGATGGACATGCTTCTTGGGAAAGCATGACATTTAATGAAACTTTTTTCCTTTTTATAGTTTTGGGATGTGAAATCTGAATCCTAAAATGAAGTAACAGTCAGTCTAACCACATTCTGATGTAACAAACCTCTCCAGTCATTCATCAGATGCCTGCAGACTGGTGAAAGGAAACTGCAGCCCAGAGGTATAAATCCTCCCTACCATTCCTGTCAGGGAACTGGGGCCAGCTATCTCTCTGTTGACCACTCAAAGGGTTTGGCCATTTCCACTAGACATCTGTTGGGTGGGTTCATTTGTACAACAGTGGTATATTGAGCATTTACTATATCCCTATGGATGCTTATGTTTAGGTTTGGTTCAAATAAGAAAGGAATCATGCTTATGAAGAGATCAGTTAGAAAAGACTGGGCTTTCCCTCCTCTGTGCCACGTAATTTATAACTACATAAATTATCTTTATTCTTCAGAAAATTAAGATTTGAGACCCTCCCTCCTTTAAGAATTCAGCCAGTAAGGTCTAATTCTTTCATGCTGGGGCAGTTCTAGCTAAAAATGGTAGAGGTCAAATTGTTCAGATTTTTAGATGCTGAAAATTGGAAACAGTTTTCCCACATGAGACACATGTGTTAAGGTTATGCTCAGACAGTGATATGACTAATGTTCATATCAGTGTAAACAAAGGAAACATTCCATTAATATATCTTCCCTCTAAGCTGGACAAGAATGCACTGTTCAGCCCTCAGTTTGTAGTCACTGAATGTTCTCTTCTTATCAGCCACTATGAAAACCTGTACTTGTCAATTACAGAGCATCCCTTCCATTGTTACCTCTAGGAGCAAAGCGTGGCCTGCTCCTTGTTTTTGTAAATAAAGTATTATTCAAACAGCCATAGTATTTATTTACCTGGTGTCTATGATTGCTTTCATCTCATGGCAAAAGACAAATTGTGACAGACGAATGACCACAAAGCCTAAAGTATTTACTGTTTGGCTCTTTATAGAAAAAATAAAGACTGGCAGCCTTATTTAAAGAATGAGAGGCTGTTTGTTAGCAGGGATGATGTTGAATACAAGAAAGGAATAGCTTCCCACAGTTCTGACAATTAACACTTTCTTACAAAAAATTGACCTATCAAGTTTATATATAGTCAGTCACTGTCCAGTCACACCAGTTGGCCATTTTCCCTTTCAGCTCTGAGTACCAAAGACCAGCTGTTAATAAGCTCAGGTCTTGACACCCAGAACTATCCCCAGTCCCACTCAGCTTTGGCACTGTTTATCCCCTCCCATGCTTTAAGTTTTTAGAAACCAGCATTTTAGATATCCTGGGATAACCTTTTGACATTGAGAGTGGTGCCACGGAATAAATTTATTCCTCCATGTTTATCTTCCTTTGTTTGCTGTACTGCTAAAGTGACAGGCCTGCAAGAAAACTCCAGAGAAGACCCTATGTTACCATGTTCTGAGATGAAGCTCAAAGAAACAGATGAAAAAATCTCAGTTACTACAACCAAAGAGAGTCAACATTTATTTTTTCATAAAAGTTCAGCAAATAAAACTATGTACAAGATCCATGCAAAGAATACAATTACACACAAGACACACTTAAAACCTGATTAAAACACAATCTCCACAATATCAGGGATAAAACCAGTTAAGATCAAGTATCTTTAGTGAGAAACGTAATCATGTTTATATTTTGGATGCTGCTTGAATCCAATTCTCTCCCCAACAATGAGGCACTGGATCACCCACTCTTGTGACACCACAGGCAGTTGCAAGGCTTCAGCACACTTGAGCACCGAGGCTGGACATGAGGGGTCTGTCACCACCACATCAAATACCCCTAAAGCAATGTCTGCAAGAAGTAGGGGAAAGTGAATGAAGGGAAAAAACTCAGTTCAGCTCTTATTTAAAAAAAAAAAAAAAAAAAAAAAAAGTGTGCCTCCCAGTTCTGCCAACCAAAGCCCTCTTTTACAGATACTGTTTGTTCACAACCTAAAATAAAATAGTAATCACCACTTGCTGACCTTGTGGGACTATTGATTAGAAATGCCACTGGAGACTATAGCAGCTAGGACAGCTTTGTCCTACACTTACACCAACCCTTCCTTTTTGAGGGTAAGACTTCTCTTAAAAATAAGGGCTGAGACTTGGAACAACAGGCTAACAGATGTGAGTCTAAGGACATCCCTTGGGATGACAATGAACACACATTTTCCAGGTACCTTTGTTATGGGCACTTGAATGGTGCTGTTTCACAGAGGCTGCCCCTCCAGTCATGAGGATCTCAGACCAGAGTTCCAGGAAGTTCTGTTGTTGATCTGACACCAAGAGGACTTTCAGGTTCTGGAAAGGGTTTTCACGGGGTTGCCTGTGAAGGAGTTGGAGACAAGATGTTTGGGAACTGGAAAGAACCTTAGTATGACCCATCATATCTAATGATTAGCTCATCTGCAAAGGAACTCCTGAACATCTGAATGCTTTCTTAACTAGGCCATATATTGGAAGAAGCCCTGCCTCTTTTCCGATGAAATATGCACTCTGGGATCCCAGACTTTGCTAATAAACTAGTCAGGTTATGCTCCTGAGTATCCTTCTCTCTTAAATTTAGTGACTGAAACTTAATCCTAATTTCAGTGTTTTCTCTAGTAAGGTATACTGACCCTAATCTTCTACATCTTCAGAAGGTTCCCAGCCAATGTAGAATGAGCCTTTAGCAATAAAGTATTTGACTATCAAAATCATTTCAAATTCTTAGTCTACAGACATTCCAGTTTCTAGTAACACTTTGTTTTACCAACTCGTCTATCCTGCCAAAAGCTAGTCTTATCTTCTCAGCTCTAGATGGGCTCCCAACACTCACCAATCCAGAATTCTTTGCTCCTCAAGGCTATATCCAGCAGGCAGCAAATAATTACGGTAGTTTTGGAGCTGGTTGGCATGGCAACTGTCATGGACCCAGACATGAGAAACACAAGGAATTCCACTGGCAAGGCACAGGAAGTACTTCCGGGTTCGACAATGCTGATCCGCAATTAGAAGACACTGGTAGGCTGTGTTACACTAGAAGAAAAGGAGACCAGCTGACCTGGTGTCTAGGGAAACCTTTCCTGATCAGCTGTACCTGATAAGCCCTCAAGAGCATACGTGAAGACTTCCAGTTGGTATCAAAAATACCATCTCCTCTGTTTTTGCACCTGAGGATGTGTTGCTCACTGAAAGGCGCAAAACTGCTTTCTGGGACATTTTCCCTATCTCACCTACAGCTTTTAGAAGGCCTAAATCTTTTTTTTTTCTTTTTTCTTAAACAGACTCCCAAACTATTTTTTTTTAAATTAATTTATTTATTATTAAGTATACAGAAGAGGGCACCAGATGTCATCATAGATGGTTGTGAACCATGTGGTTGCTAGGAATTGAACTCAGGACCTCTGGAAGAACAGTCAATAGTCTTAACCTATGAGCCATCGCTCCAGCCCCAGAAGGCCTAAATCTTAAGGGTCAACCACACTCAACCTTCCAGGCAGGGAATCACAATACCAATAGGCTTTCTATTAAATATAATTTCAATCTCTTGCTTCCTCAACAGAGCCACTACCATGTAACCCTAGGTTCTAGCTTTTCTTCCTTGTGTACAGCGAAAATCTGGACTGAGATGGCACAGCACCCTGAATTCAGCCAACCTCCCAAGCCCCTCTTAGAACTTTTCTCAATACAGAAAGTGGGTAACTAAAAAAGAAATTGCTCACCTGGGCTTCATTGAAGTCTTCAAGAATATACCCAGCTCCTGCTCGAAGCTGGCATTCTGTATACTGCTTGTTGAAAGGAGGAATTTCTAAGAATTCTACATATGTATATATATAAAAATATAAAAGAAACAACCAATATTATTTTTAATATTATAATTTTAATAATAGTTTGTTTCCTAAGTGCTACTTTAATGCCTCTTTGTAAATGTTTCCTTTTCTACTCTGCAGTTATCTATTAAGGCTTAGACAGGCACGCAGATTTATTAATTTATTTGAGGAACTGAACAGCCTCCATCTCCCATTATTTACAGTCAGCTTTCTGAGCTATACAGCACCAAGCAACAAGTGCCTATATGGAACTGTCTTGGGAAGTCTGGCTAAAGGGTTAGGTTATTAAAGTAACAATGGTAAAGCAAAAAGAAGGCTGTACACCATCTTTAACGTACTGTCAAGACAGCTGCAGGGAACCAAGATCAGGGTAGGTCACTGTTTGCAAACTTTTTCTTCCACAATACCTATATGAATTCTGTTTGACACCTACTATCTGCTCTCATAGCCCAGCTGCCCATCACCAGAGCATCTCTACACAGATTCTTCATATGCAGCTTCCAAACCAAATAAATCTTACAATGTAGCTCCCTGATCACTCTTCTCATGCCCTGTATATATGTTCCAGAGGCCATAGCTAATTAAGTAGTTACAAATAATTAGAGCCATCACACACTTGGAATGTCAATCATTACATATCTTCAACTGCACCATTTTATGAGAATCATATTTTGGTCCCTCATTTTGACTTTTATTATTCGCTTTTATAATGAGACTCTCCCTCCCTAGGCCAGCAGGCAAAGGCACCACTAAGCCTATAGATTTGAGTTTGATCCCCTACGATCTCTTATGTTAGGAGGAAAGAGAACTGTTGACCTATGATTTCCACAAATGTACACATACATACATACACACCCATGTGTAAATCTATATAGATATATATGAGTATGTGCCTGTATTTATGTAGTACGTAAATTAGCAAAATCTTTCTCCCAGCTGCTTACCAAGACTATCTTGAGAACCACTCACTGAGAATTTTGTGAAAATCTATAGACCAGAAGTAGGGTACAAGTTAATTTTACTTACTTGACCAGAATTACATTGGCCCACAGCCCTGTCTTAACAAAAGAACACTGCCTCACAAAGGAAATGGAAAGACAGTGCATGGATCAGAGCCCTGGGAACTTACCCTCCTCTTCCTCGCTACTTCCTGTAGGCCCATCTAGCAGCTTTGAGCGGCTGGCCAGCTTGTCACTGGTTGTGGCCATGGTGAGGAGAAAGGCATAGCCCAGAAACAGGGTCTTGTTGAGGGGCAAAGGCCCTCTTGGCTCCTCCAGGACAGAAGGGTCACCTGTGTTTTCTCCGCTCTCACAGGGGTTCACAAATTCTCCTGTCCCCACTGTACCTAGAAAGAACAAAGCACAGTTACACACAGGGCACTGGCTGGACAAAGGCTCAGCACCAAGGATGACGTGACAGGCCATGTCCCGATGAGCTTGTCCTGTCACTGACCAAATCATTGTAAATGGCCAACAAACCTAGGACCAAATTTACAATGAAGATAAAATGACACTGAAATCTACATTTGGCAGTCTGCTATTTTCATATATGAAAATCAACTGGTACTATTTCTATAACATCAAATACTTCTAAGGCCACCAGAAATCAAAGGTGGTCCAGAACAGCAAAGTATAGTATTTGGAAGTCTTGACCCACTTTCACCACCCAGGTCTCTGATTTCCCCATGTGACATTTTGAAACAACTTTTAAAAGGACAAACAAAATTATTTGCTGCCAAGAACTGTTCCACTCTATCTTGGACTCTCACCAGAAAAGTGCAGCAAGGTGAGTACTGAATGATAAAGTGTCTTTACATAGAGGTGAATCCACATCAAATACCCTTCCTCAACACCTGGGAAGGAAGTGAGCCACCATTCCAGAACACCCATGCTAAGACGTGCCCCAGTAAGTTCTCCAGAAGGAAATGGATACCTACTGAAGAGGCCTAAGATGACAGCAGGTCATGCATGTCTCCCTGAAACAGAACCAACATCAACAACAGTCTCAGCCAGGGAAGCTATTATAAATGACACTGGACTGGGGTCGAGCATGCCCAAGTTTGAGATCTGGCTTGTTCAGTCACATTGAGAAAGTTAACTAATTTTTCTTTGATTCCTCAAAAATATGGAAAATGAATTCTAATACATACATTAAAGGATTATATATGAGGGAATATGATTAAAACACTTGGGGCCCATGCCTCCTCACCTAGTAAATATTTAACAAAAGTTAGCTATTACTGTTTTTAATTATCCTGAAATACATAGCAGTGATATTGGGTGGATAAGTAGACAACACAAAGAGGGAAGAAAGAAAAAAGATCTGATGGCAAGAGAACATGGAGTACTGTCACTGTGCTAGCCTGAGAGAGCCCACCAGGCAGTGACAGGATTTTACCTCTATCTACACACCACAGTCAGGTTTGAATCACAGCTGACAATGAATAAATGCCTGAGTTTCCTTCACACTGAATAGGAATCCACTGAGTGGAGATTCAGGTTGAAGCACAGCTTTTCAATAGAAAACTTAAAAAAGCCTGAGCACAAGATATTGGAAACAGTCTCCCAAGAAGACGATGGCACAGGTAGAGGACAAGAACTCAGGACAAGAGAGGAATTTCAACCCATTTTTGAGTCTGCTTAAACTTCCACAGTTATATTCTCCCAAAGAGTCCACATAGGAATCTGATCAAGTCTTTCCCTTCCAGCTACACTGCTGGGCTCTCAACAGAGGATAAGGAACATAACTTCTACCAGTATCACCCGTAAACCTCTGGATGACAATCTGACCAACATCCATGGACTGGGCTCCCATCTTACCAGGTTTCCCAGTGGCAGACTTTCGGCCTCGCTTAGCGGGGGACCGTTCCTCTTCAGAAGTAATGAGTTTCCTTTTGCCTGATGGAACTCCGGTAGAAGCACGAGGACTCTCCGTGGTTTTACGGGTGGGCGTTGTGCTGCTGCTGCTGCTGGAGGCAGCAGGGGTGGCTGGAGAGCTAATGTTGCTGCGACGTTTCCGCTTTCCTTCCACCAAATTATCTGATGAGTAAGCCAAAGGCCATGGTTTCAACTCAGATCTGACATAGCTAGCACTGTGCTTCTTGCCACCTCCCACAATCAACAAGTTTCTTTTTAATGCCACACATTTTATGTTCCAATCATTGCCACCAGTGAGCGAGTTATGTTTGCTCCCCTGTAGAAGTAGGAGGGCCAAAACCCCTAGAGCCTTCTCATTTGGTACTTGGAAGGAAACAAGTGTAGCAGTACTAGAAAACAACTATCATCCATTAAACCACAAGACAAGTCAGGCCACCATTCCTGACTGCTGTAGAAGTTGATCTCCCTTCTTTAAGCAAAGTACAGACCCACAGGCAGTTGTCCAGGAAGGTCTTACCTAAGCTGATATCTGCTGCCTTTGTGAGGGGTGTGACAGCTTCATATGGGCCAAGCCCATATTGCTCTCTTAGTCTGTTTCCTTGCTCCAAGGACAGGATGACTGCCATTCGCTTATACCACTTCCTTTGGCCTTCTTTTTCAATGCTGTAGTACAGCTCTCCAGATTCCTTCCTGTGTCCTTTGACCACTCCTGGGGATGACATCAAAAAGATACCATAATTGTAGGCTGCTTAGCACCTCTTAAAAGGGCTCTACAAAAGCAGGCCTGAGGCAGGGAATGCACAGAGCCAACAAGAGTAGACTGAGTCCTAGCTGTCCATCCCATATGGTTTACAGCATTTGGGACATATGTAGCTACTACACTGGGATTAGACAAGGTTTTTGGAGAGAAAGCAGCCTTAAGTTATACAATAAAGCTTCCCAATGCTGGATTGCTAGGGGCTCAAATGGAAGCCCTGGAGTAAATGGCATGGTTTCTTAACAATCTTGCAGCAACTTCATAAGCTGTCCCATTGTGCTTTCTCTGAAGAATGAGTTATAGCTTAAATTACATGTGAAAATGACAGTTCTGAGAGAACATGTGTACATGCTTGTCTGTTGTGCAAGAGCCATGATGGAAAGCAAAGAAAGGCGGAAATGAACCTTGTTCCTTCTGTCTGACTTCCCTGCTCCTACACTGATTCCAGCAGCACAGTGCAGGCACACAAGGAAACAGAACTCAACTGACCTGAGTGAACTTAGGCCTAGTTCTGTTAGGTGATGATTGGGTAAGATCTATTTCCAGTTCTATGAAAACAGCAAACACTCCTTCCTTCCTATCAACCAGTAAGCAACAGACATCTCAACATAAAAAAGGCACATCACTACTAATACTTTGCATTCCTATGAAGAGAAACCTGCACTTCATTCTCTATTAGCTTGTCTTGAATGAAGGGCTAAGAAACCTAGCTTCTTACCAGGGAAAAGCAGTGAGGAGGATTCAGGACCTAGTTCTCCTACTGTGCCACAGAACTACTTCCTTTCCTCATCTCCTAAGCTAAATCTATCACCAAGCTAAATTAGGAAGACCATCTCAAGCTGACAAAAGCCCAAGGCACTACAACAAGAAACGATGTGATACAACATTGGTAAATAGCCCCAGCAAGTGGAATACTGAATCACTATCCTGTAAGCACATTTATTGCTGATACAAAACTACCTTGAATGGGAACTTCTAAACTGGCTTAATACTGAAAAGAAAACCAGATGCAGATTATACATACAAACTATAAGCTACTAATCTGAGGACTCCTAACTGCTACACAGCTGACAGTGTTGTCTTGTGTTCTAAGGAAAGTGGCCCCACAAGCACAGAAACGAGGGAGCCAACAGCACCCGGGGATCCCTGAAAAGAAAGCCTGTATGATCCTATCAGAAAAGCTTGTATTTTCATTCTATCCCAACTCATATTCAACACAATATCCAGAAAGTTCAACACAATAAGTATCCTTAAAATTAGCTAAGAAGGAACTATATTCTCAGAATTAGTATATGAAACAGTAAAAGCACATACAAATCCCTTATTATTACCAACACTGGCTACTACAAAAAGAAAGGCGGTGACATAAGACCATCTTGAAAAAACAAGACAAAAAAGGGCATCATTCTTCAAACCAGAAAGTAACACATGCAGTGTGCTAAGCTAACAACTTCTATTAAACTACCTCAGTGTGCCACAGTCTCCAGCTGAGTTCTTATAAATGAGTGAGTATGAAGGCGGAAGTAGAAGACAGGACACAGAAAGGGGAGAACACTAATGTTGAAGTGGAGAGATCTGGGAATCACCATCTTATTTAGTGACAGATTCACACCACCAGCAATATAACATGATGTCACGTACCTCCCTCTGCCCCACAAATGACAGGAAGGACACTTCATCTCTACTGACATTCTTTACAGGGAAGTAAAAACAAAACTGTAACTCCAGTCTAATGAGAAAACATCAGACCTAATTTAAAAGACATTCTATTATTCCTCAAAACTGTCAAGGTCATGGAAAAACAAAAGACAGAAATTGCCACAAACCAGAGGAGCCCAAACAAAACATGATGATGACTAAAATGTAATGTGGTACCCTCGACTGGATCCTGAAACAGAAAAAGGACATTATAGAAAAGATGGTAAAATCCAAATAAAGTTTGGAGTTAATTAACAGTAAGGAATCAAGATTGGCTTCTTGGTTCTGACAAACATCAGACTAATTTAGAATACTATAGATAGGGAAAACTGGGTGAAGAGGACACAGGAGTCCTCCATCCTAACACTATTCTGTACTTGGCAAATTTTTCTTTAATTCTATAATTATTCCAAAATATGTTTACTGAAAACCAAGCTATAAACAAAAAAGTCAATGGCAAAGGTAACCAATGTAGTGGGAGTGGAATCTCTGACGTGAGAGATCCAGAAAGAGTGAGGCTGGGGAGGACAGTCTTGGTAATTGCTGACAGGGTGGACCAACAGGCACAGAACATCAGTGGAGACTGTGCTTGCTTTATTACCTGCACTGAAATATTCATCTTCTGAGAGGGCTGTCACTTCAGTGTCCAGAGGTATGGGGTCACACAGGAGAATGTCTTTGCCCAACACATCACATTCATACCCATCATCAAAGAGCAGCTTATACTTTCCAGCGCCAACATCTCGTGTGATTTTCCCAGAGTAAAAGTAGCCATTGGATGACCACTTAGCTACAACACGGAGCCCCACAAAGCTGTTTCCTGGAGATGAGGCATCCAAGCCATCAGAAGAACTAGTAGCAGCTTGAAAAGGAATCTCTGGAGAATCACTCCGCCGCAAAACACTAGAAGTGGCATCCATTCGTTTGGTAGAGTCTGGCACACGGGGTGTAATGCGGGTGAAAGACTTGTCATCTGGTGACATACTAGGTGAAATGTCTTCTATGCTCAATGGACCAGACACAACTGCTTCTCTAAAGACAGATAAGAGAAGGAAGTGAGAACACAGAACCTACCCACCAAACCCACTTCTACCTATAGATTTCTTCAACCCGTTTTTTATTAATCCCATCAAAGGCATGAGCTCCATCTCAATGACCTTACTCAGTCAGTGTGGGCCCTTCCTCTCCCTCTAGTGCCCCGTGTACTCTCTATTCTCTTTTCTCTCTACTCCCCCTTATTTTCAACACTACCCAGGTACCTGGATCCAGTGGTCCGAGAAGGTGGGCGGCCCCTTCGACCACGCCCACGAGGTGTGACTGGAGCCTTCCCTCCCTGTCTGATGCCAAGGCCTGCATCACCATCTTCCTCACACACTGGTGCCCCTGTCTGACTGATCCCTTTTCTAGGACTAGAGAATGAACACAGGTTAGTTTGGCAGCAGCTGCTAATGAATGAATGCATCCTTTAATATCTCCCCAGGACCTTCCAACTGTATGCCAGGCAACTTGTGCTACTCCTATGGGGCAAATGGAAGCTGCTTCACTCCCATCAACACCAGTCAACAAAACCTCAGCCAACGAGCAAGGGGAAATAGGATAAAGGACCTCTTCCCGTATGAAAGTCTTCCCTCCTAACATAGCTTCCTGCGCTGCTATTTAAGATGCCACACCCAGTTCTGCCCTGTCTTCTCCTCTACTTCAGGCTCTGGATACTGATAGAGCAAACCAAAACCAAGGAGATAAAGCACAATGAGTGCCCATTCCAAACCTCCTACATTCCCAACCAAAATATGGATAAGTGCAGAATATAGGAATGGCAGGAACATGTAACCAGCATTTCCAACATCCCATCCCCTAAGGGACTTCTTTGCCCACCAGGTTCTTCTCCCAGCAGCCCAAACAGAGAGGAAGAAAGAGGTACTGATTTATTCTAGCTTGAGGTGGGGCATTCCTCATTATTCTCCTGTGATATTAGAATGTTAGTAACCATGCCCCTGCAGGGTCTCTCTGGAGACCACGTATGCACCTCAGTTTTCCTGGCCCTCCTCGGGAACTGGGTAAGGCAAAATCTGCAGGCTCTGTCCCGCTGGTTTTCCCTTTAGGTGGCACAGCTCCTCGTCCTGAGCTGCCGCTGCTGTGCATGGCTGAGAGACTTGTCGCACTTGATGTGTGGTGTGAGCTGGATGCTTTGGAGGAAAAGGAGCTGATGTCCCCCAGGTCTCCAGAGGAGCCTCCAATCTGGGAAGGGGAAACCTCTGTTTCACATTCCTGACATTCTACAATTGGTTCTTCAGTCTCCTGCAGGAAGAAACAGACAGGGAAGCTAGAAGAAACCACACTAACACAAAGCTAAATGATGGCTGGAAATCCTAGAGACTGCAGGGAGCATCACTTCAACCAGGTGGAAATCGGAGGGAACATTCTGAAGCAGTGGAAATATTCTGTCTGTTTTAAGTCATGGTTATATAAAATTTTTCAAAGCATATCTAGATATGATGGCATACACCTTTAATCCTAGTACTTGAAATCAGAGGCAGGCAGACTATGAGTTTAAGACCAGCTGTTCTACATATCAAATTTCAGACTAGCCAAGACTACACAGTGAGACCCTGTTTCAAAATTAAATAATTTTTTTAAAAAGTTGTCTAAAGCTACTGAACCAAATATCTAACATCTGTTACATGTAACAAAAAATAAAGAGGAAAGAAACCCTGATGTATGAAGGTTGTCATTTTATTAAATAAACTCACAAGTGTTGACAACCAGGAAGGGGGAAGAAGAGGGGAAGGAGGGAGGGACGGAGGGGGGAAGGAGGGAGGGA